>ARYC01017817.1:0-10977 GCA_000711775.1 Oxytricha trifallax
AACCTAAACCCCAAATATTTTGGGAACTTTCAAAAATTAGTTTGGGAAATTCTAGAAAGTTCTGATTTCCAAATTTTGGGTACTTAAGGAAGCTTCTAAATATTTAATGTAATAATTATTTTCATTCTTGTTTGATGTAAGTTATTGGTGGCCACCCTAATTTGTGTTTGGATGATTCAGCAGCACAGCAGCAGTTGATCAATGAAATTCACTCCAGCAGCATCAGCTTGAGTTTAAAACATTCCAGGTAAGTATAGTTCCAATTATTTTATTTACATTTTTTATTTACTTTAACATTTTTAGATTCAGCAGCAGGAACAAAACAGAGGGCAGCAGGAGCAGTAGCAGCATCAGCATCTTAAAATTAAAGGTAAGGGAGGCTTAGGTAGGCCTCGTTGAATGTTAATCGACGATGATGTTAACCCCCACCCATGATGTAATAACCCCCAGATCTGAAAAATGATCTTCACTATTTTAGGAATTTTATAGGATTTTAGGCGAGGCAGTGGGAGATTCAGTAAGATGCAGAACTCAGATTCAGAGATGGTGATGGAAGCAGATTCAGGAGCTAGAGCAACTCAAAGAATGAACAGCGATTCAACCAAATTCTCAAACAAAGTAAGTAATTTAATTATCTTAATTTATCTTTAGCATCAACTTCAGCAATGTCAGCATGGGGAGCTTCAAAATTAGGGTAAGGTGGCCACCTTTTAGTTATTAGTTTGATTAGTTTAATTATTAATCAACTTTAGGTGTTGATTCTGTCTGTCTTCTTCTTATACTTTTTATATTAGCTGGTCTAAGCTCAGTTTATTGCTGAGCGAAGGCTAGCTTCCCTAAATTGGATAATTTAGCTTTAATTAAAGCAAAGTTTGAATAATTCTTGATTTTACTCAATATCTGTAAAATCTTTTGATTTTGATTATTTTCAGAATTATCAAAAGTATTAAGCTTTAGGATTGTTCTAAAATTTGAAGTAGGAGCCCCTCTTACTTTAGTTAGTTTAAACTAGCCTAAATTAAATAATAAAATTTCTAAACTTACACTTTCTATTTTCATTGTTAGTTGATAGTGTCATGTGCAACTGTGAAACCCCAAAACCCTTTGGCTATAACTTTTGTAAACATGTTTTCGTTTTTGATAATTGATTTGACTTACCTGTAATTAAACCAAAAGTAAGTTGTGGTTCTGGAAAAGTTCCACTCAAGCTCTGTAATTCTGCTCTATCTCCCACTCATCCTCAGCCCTTTTGCCTGGCACTCTGTGCAAGTTAAGGAATGATGTCAACTTACTTGTGCTACTTCACGTTTCTCTACCCGCCCTCCCTCCACAAGAAACTCACCATGCCATTAGTGCTTCGCACAGTTGCCGGCCTATCTCCGATCCTCTACAAGAAAAGCTAGGATTTGAGTGAGGATCAAGTTGCTATACTTACCAAGCAAGCAGAATACCAACTGAACAGTAGGTGAAGCAAGGACGGCAAGCAGCTCACACCAGCTGCTTCATCTGCAACGCAGATCCAAGTCTTCTGTATGATGTTAATGATAGAGGGGTATACTTACAATTGTAGCTCAGATGTGGCACTAATCGCAGAGTGCGATGGCCAAGTGTCAAAAGTTGTTGTAAGTACTGTAGCATCCACACCACCAGAACCATCACACTCCTCCAATTCCCCAATGCAGACATGCCAGGCATACCAACACTAGTAGTAGTCGACACAACAGCTTCAGCAGTGAAGCAACATCAGCTCAGCAGATCACGACGATTGAAGCAGTGAATTAAAGTTTTATATGCGTGTGAAATTAATATTCGATGGGTTACATCGAGAGTGAATTAGGGAAGTGAATTAGATATTAAATAACGTAAATTAAATCAAAGACTCTATATCATCTGAAGGCTCTGCTCTCAAGTGCCCCTCCTCTCACACCAGCACCAGCTGCAATGTCTCCTGCTGATCAAGCACAGCTAGAAAGCATGTAGGACTCGCCATCGGCAGGAGTGATGAGCACTCTCACTGGGTCGTTGTTTGAGGAGGCCACTATAAGTTTGAACTCGGCTCCAGCCTTTACACTGATGTTGAATTCCTCGAACTTGCAGAAGAGGTCGCCTTTATGGTTCTCCACCTCGAAAGCATCATCTTGATGCAGATACTTGCGTTTCCTGTACAACTACACCTGGTAAGCATTGGGCGTGTTGTGCTGGTAGACGAATTGCAGCCTGAGTGGTTCGTTCAGCTTGTCTCTGTAGTTTAGCTGTTCCATCAGTGCCTCCTGGCTTTTAATTTACTAATAATTAATAAGTGGGGAATTAGATTATAAAGCACTGTTGTAGTGTGAAGGGAATTCAGGCATTTCAACGCACTCTGCGAAGCAAAGCGGTTGATGGGCATGAGAAGGGATTTATAGAAAGCAATTAATAGACATTATACTAACTATGAATGGGAGTTAAGACACAATATATAGATGAACAATAAAACTTAGTGAAAAAAAAATAACTTAAAACAAATCTAAAATAAACTTAAGCTAGTCTATTGATCCATGCTGCCCATAAGGTATGAGCGTTCACTGCATGTTGACTGCTTCAACTTGGTCTCTTGAGTCTCTCACAAAGCTGGCTCATTAAAGGTCCTCATCTTCCTCGATGAACTCTTCTTGGTCTTCAACTCTCAATTACTTAGTCTTTGCAAGGGCAGAGGATGACAGCTCGCTTGCATTTGAATCTCTTGCTGCCTTCTTCTCCTTCTTCCCCTTCTTCTTCTACTTTGACTTAGAGTCTCTTTTATTGCCAGGATCAGCCTGCTTTTGTTTGTTTGCAGAGTTGTTGGTGGCTCCCTCTTATTCTTTTCTCGACTTTCTCTTCTCAGCGTCCGAGTCGCTTCGTACTTCGATAGGATCAGGTTTACCACTAGAGTTTCCCTTCTTGTTAGCAGGCTTGGTTGCTGGTCCAATGGTTGGGCTTGGGTGAGTTGCATCGGTGGAGTGATCCTTGAAGGACTACTTCTAGAGATATGAATTTGAACTCATGCCCATGCCCATGCCCATGCCACCAAAGAGGTTATTCTGATGCTGTTATCCTCCGATGTAGCACATTCCTGATTGGCTGAGACCTTGGTAGTGCTGCTGGGAGAATTGGCGCATTTGATTGCTGCTCATCTGAGAATTGCTTGAAGCTAAAACCCCATCCTGATCAGAGTGCTACTAATCCTAGCTGCCGAGGATGTTCTGGAGATTATTTTGCAATGCTTGATCTCCCAAAGAACCCTGAAATTGTGATCGTAGGAAATCGCCTTCCAGTGAGTCCATGCTAGGGTTTTGGTTGTTGTTAACTCTCATGCCTTAATCAGATTGACTTCTAGGGGATCTGCCTCCAACTCACAATTACAGCTAATTAACAGCTTGTGCTGGCTACTGAGCTCCAAATGTATTATCTAGTCCTGCCTGCGCCTTGAAGAATTCGATGGAATCATGAGCACTCTTCATAGGTTATTGGAACTTGCTAGACTGGCCATATCTATAGCGCCCATTCCTCCTCTTCTGGCTTTCTATCTATGTTAAAAGCATTTTGGTAAGCAAAGATGTTATTGGGGTCTATGAGATTGTTGGAGGGAGGTGTAACATTTCCAGGTCCTTGGCTGTATGACATGGTTCGGTTTTGGTAGGGCTGTAAAGCATTTTAGAATTAATTCATAGTTTAGTGATAAGAAGCTTGACTTAGATGCTGAGGCAGGGGGTTTTGGGTAGTCTGGTTGGGAGTTGGTGATGTAAACTGTTGTTGGTAGTTCAATTGTTGGGGGTAAGGGGTTTAGTTTATCAGCTGATTGAAATTGGGAACATTACTTGGAGCTGGAGGGTAATTGTAACCAAATTGTGCTTGTGAGGGGTCACCAAGTGACTACACCATTCTTTCAGATTCCCTTTACCTCAAGTAACTCTCCCTGTTCTCTTGATCAAACATGAAGCTTGCCTCTCTGTCTTGCATCACTTGATCATATTAAATATGACGGGGTTTGTTTTGCTGGATAATGTTGGAGATTGTGATTCCTTGGATCTTTCACAAGTATCGGGCTGCCTGATTTGGTGAGTAACCATGTTCAAATAATACGAATCTTGTTGGATAATGACTTTACTATAGTAGTGTTAATACCAATAAGACTTACTGTGAAGGGTCATGCTTTGCACTAGACATAAAGAAGAATCTGTGCTTGAAGGCCTCAAAGTAGAGAAGATATGGTGAGTGCTCAATTTGGGATTGCTCTCTGGCAGTTAGATTCAAGTAGTTTCTGGTTGCAGCTTGACTCAAAGTCATAGCGAGCTCAGCTACTGTTTAGTCAATGGTTCTCCTTTGAGTTGAAAGGAAGTTATTTGGAGGTGCAGTATTCACATGCTCAGGTAGACTTTTAACAATACCTATTGCAATCTTAAGATCCTCGGGGAGCTCCCAGTTAAGAGAGTCTGGGTTAAATTCGAAATCCTTATCGCTTTATTGCATGAATCTAAAGAAGGGTCACGGACAGGGAAGAATACTTACGTAGAGGTGTAAAATGCATACAGTTCCTTCTCTCTACTCTTGAGAGAATCCGTCATGGTCCTATGCACAAGCTTTGTAATTTAAATTAGGCCATCTATCACCTCTCTACCCACTGTATGTAGATTAGACTCTTTGGGGGCGTTGACAACAAAATTATAGAGCCCATTCATTTAGTAAATACAGTTTATCAAGCTTAAAGGACAAACAGATCCTCTATCTGAATGTAGACACTCCTTTGCATATTATTAAAAGATCGAGTCTAAATAAGGGTTAAAATGTTGTAACTTACTACACTTATCAACGACTTGATGTTCAAAGTCATAAACATATGGACCTATAGCCATGACTACGTAATCAAATGACTCGGTGAAATCACTGGTAGTCATATAATATTCACGCAGTGAAGTGGGGAGATGGTCATAATTTCTATTTGCTGGAGCGTACTCATAGGTCAACCTTTTCACTTGGTTCTGAAGGTACCCAATACCCCTTTGCAAGTCGATGACAGCCCTTTAAAAGCTTGTAAAGCAGTACCTTTAAGAAAGTTAAATTTAAAAGAAACTTACATAGAAAAGTATCTCACAAAGAACTCTCTGGCTCTGTATTGGAAGTCTTAATACTAGCCTAAGGGACTTTGGGGAATTTCAACCTTTAGCAGGAATAGAAGCGAACCTCGAACACTTGCTTCACTCCAGTGTAGAACTAGCCATCATCAGTAAAGTCTTTTGTTAAGATCTGGAAAGCCTCTTTCAGTGGCTATCTTTAGATTCAAAGCTTTTGGGTATAGTGATTGCCTTCTTGTTGAAACTGTTTTTGATAACCAATTCATGGTTGGAGTTTTCCCGAATGACGCTAAAGATTGATAGAGGGATGAAAGTATACAGCTATCTGAAGATTAACTCTACAATGATGGAACCCCCATCTTGAAGGATTTTTGAAAAGGAGTCTTTGTTATTTGCGAACTGCTGGGTAAAGCTTGCCAATTCATAGAAGTGTTCGTTAGTGTAATCAGTCGAACCTATCAGTTTAACATCGTAGGCTTTAGAGGATTGATCAAAGACCAACCAGCTGAGGGCTTCTTGGAGTGGGAATTTGAAGGGGTTCAGGAAGAGATGGTTCACCACAATTTGAAGGGTAGCTTTGAAGAGGGCACAAAGCAGCATACAAAAGGATCTCCTCTCAACGTAGATTAGACCGTCGCATAGCACGTTTGCAAGGTACATCACTTAGTCAAGATAGGGTGTTGAATGGGCTCGACTAGTTTCCAAAGACTGAAGTTTACTGTTGGGTTGAATGAATTGTAATTGTCTCTATACTGGAAGTCTCTAAACTTAATTTATAATGGACTACATAAGTATTTGAAGGGGGAGAACATAAGCCTACAGTGGGGGCTTAGAATAAAGGGAGAACCAGTGAAGTCGTAATGTTCCTTTACCAAGCACTCAGCAACATAATTATAGCAATCGATGGCTTATTGAATCATGTATGGGAGTTAGAAGATCTCTGAGCTCCTCAAATCCTTAAAATGGTCTTTCACGCACCATAAGCGAGTGAACAGGTAATGGTCTTCATTTCTGATCATAAAGGCATTTCTCTCTCTGGGTCTCTGTTCCTTCTTGGCACTGGAATTTGCACTTCTCGCCTTGTAGTCCAGCTCCTTTCTCATTGGGATGGTATGATGTAGGGCACTGTCAGGATCGATTGGGTTTCCCTATTCATCTACTAGCATTTCTTAGTTTTACTCTTCCTCCTCCACGCCGTTTAGATTTTGGTTTGGGGCGTTGACTCTGGAAGAATCTCTCTTTATTATTTGTGATTGTATTCCTCCAAAAGATCTTCTGCGTCAGCCCGTTGAACTCTCTTCTTGGGGACCAGTCTTGATCGTGATCCTTCAGACACCGAAATTTAGTCTTGAGCATTAGTAGAGAAGCATGATGATCGCACAGCAGCTTTCTGTTTCTTGACAAGGCTCTTGTTTGCATAACAGAAGTTGACAGTAGAGTTTCCATGACCAGCATCAAACGTTGTTGTGTAGAACTTGAGAAGATAGAAACTTGACAATGTCTTGTCTTATTAAAAGTCCTTTCTGAAACCTTCAGCTAGTAGCTGAGCTCCTTCTTTGAAATCCTCATCTGTGAGGTTTTGGGGGATAGTTTCCTTGCAGAGATTTTTGTAGTCATCTACGAGTTAAAATTCTTCAGCTTCCCAATCTGCGTCGTCCCCCTTTGATGTGACTGGTTTGATGTATCCTTAGCTCATCATGACTTCAGTAGGATCACAATCAGATTGTCTGTACTTGATGGGGTTCTTCTAGCTGCTGAAGTGTTGGCTGATAGGAGTGTTCGACCTGAAAGAGGTGTTCATCCTTGACTTATCAGGGTAAAACTCCATTTCTTCAAAGTCAGAATGATTGTTGTGGATGCTGCTCCTTCTGTAGTTGCTCTGGAGTCTCAGATTAGGTCCATAGCTTGTGTGCCTGTTCCTGGTATGGTCTGGAGTATGTGTGTTCCCAAACTCTTCATGAAGGAGGTCTTCTTCTAAGAGGTAGTGTTTCTTTGGTGGAAGAAGTTGCTCTGTCTTTAGTGACCCTGCTTTGCATCATTGACATCATCGCTGGAAGAATCATTGGCAGCATCACCAGTAGCATTAACTTGAGTTTTACTCTTCGAGTAATTGATGCTCTTACTTCCACTCTTCGGAGGTGGGCTTGAAGGTGAGGGGTTAGCTTGAGACTTAGAGGTCCTGATTTTTCAGTCTATCTTTCTCAGCTTTGTCAGAATCCTCGATAAGTTTTTAGATCTCATTGATAAAATCAGCATGTGAGGGATCGGCAAACTTGTTCTTGAATTCTTCCATTAGTTCATCTTTTAACTCAAGGCCAGATAGATTAAAGACTCTGTTGACGAGGGAGTTGTTTATCTTCCCTTGTTTAAGTTTGGGAAGATCAGACATGTTGTACATAGCTTCAAAGGATTGGCATGTTGCAGTGTAGAAGGTGCTCCCATTGCTTGAATTTGCATCGATTTTGATGTCATGCTGCATTTATCGAAGCCATTCACTCATCTTAGCACAGAACACTTTACCGTCTTCCAAAGTAAACTCAGAGTGAACCACGTTGTTGAGAGAGGAGGTGTCTATAGTCTTGAAGACGAATGTGAAGAATGGCCTGTAGAATAGCTCCCTGAAATTCTGGCTGGCATCTTTGCACTAGATCAGCTTCTTCATGAACAATGTCACGTTGAATGGAATTCCTGATGCAAGAAACTCGAGGGCAGAGAGAGAACCTGAGAAGTTTTGCTTGGAGTTCTTGCAATGAAAGTTTATCTTGATGTAGTAAGAAGCCGTTCAATTTACAAGTCTCCAAATGATTGTTCATGGATGAACTTAAGAATATCCAGGTTCGTGTGGGTGAATGAGAGAGTTCCTGTTGGAAGCAAAAGTTAATCAAACTGATTCATTTAAAATTATAAATATCCTATCAGATTCGGCTTAAATATTGTTTTGGTAATCTCAGAATGATTTGCATTGGTGTTTTGTTTAGACTTATTAGAGACCCTTATATTTTACTATTAAACATTAAAGTACTATTATATGTTAACCCCAATAAGGAACAGCACTTAAAAGTTATCCTAGTAGCAGATCTAGCATGAATCATCCTCTATGAGCTAGTAATCATAGACCTCTTTCGCCCCCAAATCAATTCTGAACTATGGGTTTCTTAGTAATCAGCAGTTCGAAGAGATCAAGACGAGCGCGCTGAAGCCATAGTCGAAGACTGCGCTCAAGTGGACACCAGTGGTGCTGGGCACCAACTTCCCCTCCAACCCCAAACCAGTGAAGCTCACCTACACCTCAGGCACCCTCCTTAACAACGGGCAGGTGCCACCGTCGACGATGGGCATACTGGGTGGGCAAATCATACGACTGCCATTGGAGAACGTTAAGTGAGCAGTGTCGTCGTTAGTCGATGTTGAAAGTTTGGCAACAGATGACCAGCTATGTTATGGCCTCGAGCAGTACCTTCGCATGATAAGAAAGCCATCGCAGTCTTCAACATAAAGGAACCCCAATGTTATGCCCAAGAACCTGCAGATCAAGTAGAGCGATGAGCTGTGGTAGGGTCTACAAGACTTCATGAAAGAGAAGGGTGGGAGTATCGATTTCCTGAATGGGGATCATTCAAACTATGAAGTAATGAAAGGATCAGCAAAGAACCCATACCTTAAACGCAGAGATGCGAAGCTGGCATTGAAGAAGATCTCTGTAGTACAGCACTACAAGGTGGAAGGCATGAGCCCAAGGACATTGCGCTTGAGATGGGTGTGGGTCGACGATTTGTATACAAGGCTATTGAAAAGTTCAAGCTGGAGGTGGAGCACCGAGTGCTCAATCCAAAGCCAAAGCTGAAGAATGGGAGGAAGAATACGCGGAGCAACCCGCTGTTGCTGAAGGCGATTGCCATCGTGCTCTAGCAACAGGGCATCTACAAGGTCACTGGCTGGCGCCTGCATCATAGCTTACTTGAAATGCAAAGTAAATATTAAGAATACAAGAACCTCGCAGTGCCTTGCGTTGCTACGCTGCTGAAAGTATTGAAGGAAAGTTTCCATTTGAGATTCGGCAAAGCTCAGAACGCCAACGCTAAGTATTGAGACCCATCATTCAACGGGAAGAGGCTATGGGTATCACGACTGCTCGCGCAGCTATTCTTGGAGGACGCAGTGATCATATCAGTGGATGAATCAAACTTCAGGAGCGATTACCTGCCTACAAAATAATGGAGTTTCAATTCAGCTGCCCTTCACAAGGAAAGTCGTGGGATCGACTCCTCCCTGACGCCTGCAGTAGGCAAGACCGAGGTCCTCGTCACCGACGATGTCATACAGTATGCTGAGATTCTGGCTGGCTACCCCAACAGAGAACCAAGTATGTCGACTGTGGCTGGGGTCAGAGCACAGGATCAAAGGAAGGGATCAGACATCACACTTTTGCAAAGCAAATTGCAATTCAAGATGAAGATCAACTGAACTCTGAAAATCTGAGACCCCAAGCAATTCTGGGAACCAGCAGGTGAGTATTGCTATCGTTGCCTAACCGATTGAGTTTAGTGTCGTCAGCAGCTCCAGATGGGGTAGTCAAGATGGGTAAGGTTTCAACTTGGGTTTGGAGGACCAAGTTAGTAATACTGAACGATTAGTGACTGGATCTGGAATTGTTCCATCGAAGATCCCAAGGCCAAACTCGAAATCGATCTTTGCAAAGTTGCGCAGGAAATCTTCCACCCAGGAACAGCATATCCTTGATAGCAGGGAGCAGAGCATAGCTGCCACCCCTGTCAAGTGCAGCCATAAATATAAGTATACTCAACTGTCACCTATCTTGGAAGCCCCAGAGGGCAGTGCTCAATACACATCTTTATAGAAGCGCTTCGACGCGATCAGAATATAGAGCTCCTCCAAGAAGCCTTCAAGCCTACCATAGACTCCTCTGAAATCGGCTTCCACTCTCACTCCATTGGTTCAGAACCTAGCCAGCCTCCGGCTGTAGTCAACCCAACGTAAGGGCAGTGAGGTGACCAATGCAATAAGCCATGACAACTGGACAGCCATTACACCCAGACGCTTGCAGCTGTCCAGCAGGGCAGTGAGCAGCAGTAAAGTCACAGTGAAGGAATAGGATAGTAAGCTATAGCTATATTTATCTATACTGCTTTAGTTGATACAAAGTTAAGTCTACCCAAGTAGTTGAATGACTAAGCACCTATAGTATACTCTGGCAACCTCGACGCTCAACCATCACAACAGTATACTCCCATTGCAGCAGTCAGACACCAAGTCAGCCAGAGGTTGGGCACTTATGGCACCTTGGCTAGGAACCTTTCTATAACCAAGGAATCCACCAAGCGGCAGCAGTTCTCGATGAGCTTCGTGGCAGCAATCACTAAGGACCAACTGGTCTCCAGCCAAGTCATTGAGGGAGCCTTCGATGCCGTGCTGTTCGAGAACTTCCTCTACCACACCCTGCGCCAGATGCGCACCGAAAAGGACCTTGGCCTGAAGAAGATCGTGCTGCTCATGGACAACGCAGTCATTCACAAGTATTCAGAAGTGTTGGAGACTGCGAGGAAATTGAGGGTCACTGTCCTATTCAATGCAGAGTACTCACCCTAGCTCAATCCCATCGAGCAGCTGTTCTCATACATCAAGAGGCATCTGAGGCATGAGCAAGCAGACAGCAAGTAAGTGTACTTATCATAACAGTCTATAGGATTCTCTTGGTTAAGAGACTCTCCCAGATCCTTAAAAAGCCATGACCAAGAGTGATGTGAACAAGCTCTGGGCCTTCAGCGTCAAGCAGTGGTGTACCACCATCAGACATGGGTTCGTGTGAGTCAACCATCAATGACGATGAGTGGGTTGCAGGTGCTCTGGCACCAATCAAGACAATCAT
>ARYC01017818.1:0-93550 GCA_000711775.1 Oxytricha trifallax
GGAGCTCCCAGTTAAGAGAGTCTGGGTTAAATTCGAAATCCTTATCGCTTTATTGCATGAATCTAAAGAAGGGTCACGGGCAGGGAAGAATACTTACGTAGAGGTGTAAAATGCATACAGTTCCTTCTCTCTACTCTTGAGAGAATCCGTCATGGTCCTATGCACAAGCTTTGTAATTTAAATTAGGCCATCTATCACCTCTCTACCCATTGTATGTAGATTAGACTCTTTGGGGGCGTTGACAACAAAATTATAGAGCCCATTCATTTAGTAAATACAGTTTATCAAGCTTAAAGGACAAACAGATCCTCTATCTGAATGTAGACACTCCTTTGCATATTATTAAAAGATCGAGTCTAAATAAGGGGTTAAAATGTTATAACTTACTGCACTTATCAACGACTTGATGTTCAAGGTCATAAACATATGGACCTATAGCCATGACTACGTAATCAAATGACTCGGTGAAATCACTGGTAGTCATATAATATTCACGCAGTGAAGTGGGGAGATGGTCATAATTTCTATTTGCTGGAGCGTACTCATAGGTCAACCTTTTCACTTGGTTCTGAAGGTACCCAATGCCCCTTTGCAAGTCGATGACAGCCCTTTAAAAGCTTGTAAAGCAGTACCTTTAAGAAAGTTAAATTTAAAAGAAACTTACATAGAAAAGTATCTCACAAAGAACTCTCTGGCTCTGTATTGGAAGTCTTAATACTAGCCTAAGGGACTTTGGGGAATTTCAACCTTTAGCTAGCAGGAATAGAAGCGAACCTCGAACACTTGCTTCACTCCAGTGTAGAACTAGCCATCATCAGTAAAGTCTTTTGTTAAGATCTGGAAAGCCTCTTTCAGTTGGCTATCTTTAGATTCAAAGCTTTTGGGTATAGTGATTGCCTTCTTGTTGAAACTGTTTTTGATAACCAATTCATGGTTGGAGTTTTCCCGAATGACGCTAAAGATTGATAGAGGGATGAAAGTATACAGCTATCTGAAGATTAACTCTACAATGATGGAACCCCCATCTTGAAGGATTTTTGAAAAGGAGTCTTTGTTATTTGCGAACTGCTGGGTAAAGCTTGCCAATTCATAGAAGTGTTCGTTAGTGTAATCAGTCGAACCTATCAGTTTAACATCGTAGGCTTTAGAGGATTGATCAAAGACCAACCAGCTGAGGGCTTCTTTTGGAGTGGGAATTTGAAGGGGTTCAGGAAGAGATGGTTCACCACAATTTGAGGGGTAGCTTTGAAGAGGGCACAAAGCAGCATACAAAAGGATCTCCTCTCAACGTAGATTAGACCGTCGCATAGCACGTTTGCAAGGTACATCACTTAGTCGAGATAGGGTGTTGAATGGGCTCGAGAAGTTTCCAAAGAACTAAAGTTCACTGTTGGGTTGAATGAGTTGTAATTGTCTCTATACTGGAAGTCTCTAAACTTAATTTATACTGCACTGCATAAGTATTTGAAAGGGGAGAACATGAGCCTGCAGTGGGGGTTTAGAATAAAGGGAGAACCAGTGAAATTGTAATGTTCCTTTACTAAGCACTCAGCAACATAATTATAGCAATCGATGGCTTATTGAATCATAAATGGGAGTTAGAAGATCTCTGAGCTCCGCAAATCCTTAAAATGGTCTTTCACACACCATAAGCGAGTGAACAGCTAATGGTCTTCATTTCTGATCATAAAGGCATTTCTCTCTCTGGGTCTCTGTTCCTTCTTGGCACTGGAATTTGCACTTCTCGCCTTGTAGTCCAGCTCCTTTCTCATTGGGATGGTATGATGTAGGGCACTGTCAGGATCGATGGGGTTTCCCTATTCATCTACCAGCATTTCTTAGTTGTTCTCGTCCTCCTCCAAGTCGTTTGGATTTTGGTTTGGGGCGTTGACTCTGGAAGAATCTCTCTTTTATTACTTGTGTTTGTGTTCCTCGAAAAGATCTTCTGCGTCAGCCCGTTGAACTCTCTTCTTGGGGACCAGTCTTGATCGTGATCCTTCAGACACAGAAATTTGGTCTTGAGCATTAGTAGAGAAGCATGATGATCGCACAGCAGCTTTCTGTTTCTTGACAAGGCTCTTGTTTGCATAGCAGAAGTTGACAGTAGAATTTCCATGACCAGCATCAAACGTTGTTGTGTAGAACTTGAGAAGATAGAAACTTGACAATGTCTTGTCTTATTCAAAGTCCTTTCTGAAATCTTCAGCTAGTAGCTGAGCTCCTTCTTTGAAATCCTCATCTGTGAGGTTTTGGGGGATAGTTTCCTTGCAGAGATTTTTGTAGTCATCTACGAGTTAAAATTCTTCAGCCGCCCAATCTGCGTCGTCCACCCCTGATGAGACTGGTTTGATGTATCCTTAGCTCATCATGACTTCAGTAGGATCACAATCAGATTGTCTGTACTTGATGGGGTCCTTCTAGCTGCTGAACTGTTGGCTGATAGGAGTGTTCGACCTGAAAGAGGTGTTCATCCTTGACTTATCAGGGTAAAACTCCATTTCTTCAGAGTCAGAATGATTGTTGTGGATGCTGCTCCTTCTGTAGTTGCTCTGGAGTCTCAGATTAGGTCCATAGCTTGTGTGCCTGTTCCTGGTATGGTCTGGAGTATGTGTGTTCCCCAAACTCTTCATGAAGGAGGTCTTCTTCTAAGAGGTAGTGTTTCTTTGGTGGAAGAAGTTGCTCTGTCTTTAGTGACCCTGCTTTGCATCATTGACATCATCGCTGGAAGAATCATTGGCAGCATCACCAGTAGCATTAACTTGAGTTTTACTCTTCGAGGAATTGATGCTCTTACTTCCACTCTTCGGAGGTGGGCTTGAAGGTGAGGGGTTAGCTTGAGACTTAGAGGTCCTGATCTTTTTCAGTCTATCTTTCTCAGCTTTGTCAGAATCCTCGATAAGTTTTTAGATCTCATTGATAAAATCAGCATGTGAGGGATCGGCAAACTTGTTCATGAATTCTTCCATTAGTTCATCTTTTAACTCAAGGCCAGATAGATTAAAGACTCTGTTGACGAGGGAGTTGTTTATCTTCCCTTGTTTAAGATTGGGAAGATCAGACATGTTGTACATAGCTTCAAAGGATTGGCATGTTGCAGTGTAGAAGGTGCTCCCATTGCTTGAATTTGCATCGATTTTGATGTCATGCTGCATTTATCGAAGCCATTCACTCATCTTAGCACAGAACACTTTACCGTCTTCCAAAGTAAACTCAGAGTGAACCACGTTGTTGAGAGAGGAAGGATCAATAGTCTTGAAGACGAATGTGAAGAATGGCCTGTAGAATAGCTCCCTGAAATTCTGGCTGGCATCTTTGCACTAGATCAGCTTCTTCATGAACAATGTCACGTTGAATGGAATTCCTGATGCAAGAAACTCGAGGGCAGAGAGAGAACCTGAGAAGTTTTGCTTGGAGTTCTTGCAATGAAAGTTTATCTTGATGTAGTGAAGAAGCCGTTCAATTTACAAGTCTCCAAATGATCGTTCATGGATGAACTTAAGAATATCCAGGTTCGTGTGGGTGAATGAGAGAGTTCCTGTTGGAAGCAAAAGTTAATCAACTGATTCATTTAAAATTATAAATATCCTATCAGATTCGGCTTAAATATTGTTTTGGTAATCTCAGAATGATTTGCATTGGTGTTTTGTTTAGACTTATTAGAGACCCTTATATTTTACTATTAAACATTAAAGTACTATTATATGTTAACCCCAATAAGGAACAGCACTTAAAAGTTATCCTAGTAGCAGATCTAGCATGAATCATCCTCTATGAGCTAGTAATCATAGACCTCTTTCGCCCCCAAATCAATTCTGAACTATGGGTTTCTTAGTAATCAGCAGTTCGAAGAGATCAAGACGAGCGCGCTGAAGCCATAGTCGAAGACTGTGCTCAAGTGGACACCAGTGGTGCTGGGCACCAACTTCCCCTCCAACCCCAAACCAGTGAAGCTCACCTACACCTCAGACACCCTACTCAACAACGGGCAAGTGCCACCGTCGACGATGGGCATACTGGGTGGGCAAATCATACGACTGCCATTAGAGAACGTTGAGTGAGCAGTGTCATCGCTAGTCGATGTTGAAAGTTTGGCAACAGATGACCAGCTGTGTTATGGCCTCGAGCAGTACCTTCGAATGATAAGAAAGCCATCGCAGTCTTCAACATAAAGAAACCCCAATGTGATGCCCAAGAACCTGCAGATCAAGTAGAGCGATGAGCTGTGGCAGGGTCTACAAGACTTCATGAAAGAGAAGGGTGGGAGTATCGATTTCCTGAATGGGGATCATTCAAACTATGAAGTAATGAAAGGATCAGCAAAGAACCCATACCTTAAACGCAGAGATGCCAAGCTGGCATTGAAAAAGATCTCAGTAGTACAGCACTACAAGGTGGAGGGCATGAAGCCCAAGGACATTGCGCTTGAAATGGGTGTGGATCGACGATTTGTGTACAAGGCCATTGAGAAGTTCAAGTTGGAGGTGGAGCACCGAGTGCTCAATCCGAAGCCAAAGCTGAAGAATGGGAGGAAGAATACGCGGAGCAATCCGCTGTTGCTGAAGGCGATTGTCATCGTGCTCTAGCAACAGGGCATCTACAAGTCACTGGCTGGCGCCTGCATCATAGCCTGCTTGAAATGCAAAGTAAAGATTAGGAATTCAAGAACCTCACAGTGCCTTGCGTTGCTACCCTCTTGAAAGTACTGAAGGAAGTTTCCACTTGAGATTCGGCAAAGCCCAGAACGCCAACGCGAAGTATAGAGACCCATCATTCAACGAGAAGCGGCTTTGGGTGTCCAGACTGCTTGCGCAGCTATTCTTGGAGGATGCAGTGATCATATCAGTGGATGAATCAAACTTCAGGAGCGATTACCTGCTACAAAATAATGGAGTTTCAATTCAGCTGCCCTTCACAAGGAAAGTCGTGGGATCGACTCCTCCCTGACGCCTGCAGTAGGCAAGACCGAGGTCCTCGTCACCGACGATGTCATACAGTATGCTGAGATTCTGGCTGGCTACCCCAACAGAGAACCAAGTATGTCGACTGTGGCTGGGGTCAGAGCACAGGATCAAAGGAAGGGATCAGACATCACACTTTTGCAAAGCCAAGTTGCAATTCAAGATGAAGATCAACTGAACTTGAAAATCTGAGACCCCAAGCAATTCTGAGAACCAGCAGGTGAGTATTGCTATCGTTGCCTAACCGATTGAGTATAGTGTCGTCAGCAGCGCAAGATTGAGTAGTCAAGATGGGTAAGATTTCAACTCGAGTTAGGAGGACCAAGTTAGTAATAATGAACGATTAGTGACTGGATCTGGAATTGTTCCATCGAAGATTCCAAGGCCAAACTCGAAATCGATCTTTGCAAAGTTGCGCAGGAAATCTTCCACCCAGGAACAGCATATCCTTGATAGCAGGGAGCAGAGCATAGCTGCCACCCCTGTCAAGTGCAGCCATAAATATAAGTATACTCAACTGTCACCTATCTTGGAAGCCCCAGAGGGCAGTGCTCAATACACATCTTTATAGAAGCGCTTCGACGCGATCAGAATATAGAGCTCCTCCAAGAAGCCTTCAAGCCTACCATAGACTCCTCTGAAATCGGCTTCCACTCTCACTCCATTGGTTCAGAACCTAGCCAGCCTCCGGCTGTAGTCAACCCAACGTAAGGGCAGTGAGGTGACCAATGCAATAAGCCATGACAACTGGACAGCCATTACACCCAGACGCTTGCAGCTGTCCAGCAGGGCAGTGAGCAGCAGTAAAGTCACAGTGAAGGAATAGGAAAGTAAGCTAAAGCTATATGATTTTATATTACTTTAGTTGATACCAGGTTAAGTCTACCCAACTAGTTGAATGACTAAGCACCTATAGTATACTCTGGCAACCTCGATGCTCAACCATCGTAACATTATACTCCCATTGCAGCAGTCAGACACCAAGTCAGCCAGAGGTTGGGCACTTATGGCACCTTGGCTAGGAACCTTTCTATAACCAAGGAATCCACCAAGCGGCAGCAGTTCTCGATGAGCTTCGTGGCAGCAATCACTAAGGACCAACTGGTCTCCAGCCAAGTCATTGAGGGAGCCTTCGATGCCGTGCTGTTCGAGAACTTCCTCTACCACACCCTGCGCCAGATGCGCACCGAAAAGGACCTTGGCCTGAAGAAGATCGTGCTGCTCATGGACAACGCAGTCATTCACAAGTATTCAGAAGTGTTGGAGACTGCGAGGAAATTGAGGGTCACTGTCCTATTCAATGCAGAGTACTCACCCTAGCTCAATCCCATCGAGCAGCTGTTCTCATACATCAAGAGGCATCTGAGGCATGAGCAAGCAGACAGCAAGTAAGTGTACTTATCATAACAGTCTATAGGATTCTCTTGGTTAAGAGACTCTCCCAGATCCTTAAAAAGCCATGACCAAGAGTGATGTGAACAAGCTCTGGGCCTTCAGCGTCAAGCAGTGGTGTACCACCATCAGACATGGGTTCGTGTGAGTCAACCATCAATGACGATGAGTGGAGTCGCAGGTGCTCTGGCACCAGCCAAGACAAGCATCAATAGCAGTTGAACAGTTGAATTAATTGATTAAATTTCTCTATTATATATCACGCTTTTAAGTTTAAGTTTAAACTAATCATTCACCAAACCATTGAAACCTCTCTCACCTCCGCGCATTGAAGAGATCAAGTCCACCAATACACCAAGGATGGCCCAACAGCTTGAGCTACCAATGATGGCACCGATGGATCAAGGATGGATCATTAGATTTTAGGATCTAGAAGATGAGAATGGGTTGCTGATTGGCCCCCAACTCAAGCCTATCGATGACGGATCGACATGAAGTGACCATACCAGATCAACACCAATTGACAGTGTCAAACGACCATGGTAATCATAAAATCTTGCCAAACATCGAAATCAAGTACTTAGTTGCTCAAGAAAAATTGGGGTTTATACTATGATGCTGAACACTAAAATCAACAAAAGTCGTAGTAATACACTCTCAATCAACACAGTGGTTCCTATAATTTGGTCATAATTAAATGTTTATTTTATTTCTTGAATTTCCTATTTTTACGTATTTTATCAATATCTTTATAAAATACCAATGCATTAAAATAGCTAATGAGTTTAAATGTTTATATACTTTTAAATTATTTGACATATTGATTCTTTCCTGTTTTTCCCTTCTTTCTTAGCCATTCTCCACATCTCCATCTTGAATCATCGAGAGATGTGGAAAAAATATCTTTTTAAATGAGTCAAAGTTCAATCCATTTCCATTATTTGATGTCTTGAACATTTGATATATAGTTAAAGTAATTCATACACATATACCAATATTTTAAATAATAGGTTGAACATATTAGTGAGGAAAAAGAAATCTTTGAATTCTTCGAGCGAAATATCGACTTTTTTGACTATCATAGAGTTCAAGAAGTCTTCTTCTTATATGCTTCCAATACCTGTAAAATTCATGGATGCGTATGCTTTGTCAGGGCCTTGTAAACATTTCTAAGTTATTTATTCTAATTTTTATTTATAAAAAACATTATGCCAAAATAGATTTTATTCTTTAAAGTTCTTTTCTTAAGATTAGGAGTAACTAATTTTGGAAGTGCTTCTTACAAAAACTATTAAAATAATTAATGATTAACAAATAAAGTTTATTTTACTATCTCTTGAAAATTCTCTTTTTACTGTCAATTTTCTAGAATTTTTACTTCGTATTGTCCTTAACCAATGTATGAATATCTCTAATCTTATTCTCTATAGATTTTGTTATATCTACCGACAAATAATCATTAAAAATTTTATAAATATAGTAATTTAATGATAATATTCTTACATTTATGTTGTGCTAAGGGGTATTAAGATTGCTACTGAGAATTATTTGCTTTAGTTTGTGACTGCGATTTGTTAAAACTTTTTCTAAAAATATTTGCATTATCTAAACCTAAATAATCAATTTTGTCTATGTAAATTCTTTTGGCTTACACTAGTTATAATTTATACATTAAAATTATAGTGTTTTCATGATTTATAATAAATAAATTAATTATAAATTCCAATTAATTTATTAATAATTCAATTATATGTGAAGGGTTCTAGTGATCATTATATTCAACAAAAGATTTATATTATTTGCTCAAATCAGAGGTCAAGCCAGCTGGATGATGCTGCTAATTTCTTTAATAATTTTAAGACAAAGTGCGTTTAGTTTGCTATTAGCTACTATAGTTGCTATTGTAAGATTTAGTATTAACTAAAATAGAATACTGAGTTTAAATTTAAAAATTTTGATATATGTTTTACAGCAATATTGAAGTTATTCATCATTAAGGCATTTTAAATAATATTTCTATTATTAGCTTGTTAGGAGATACTGCTTAATAGTGGCTGCATGCTATGCTATTTAGGGTTATTAGGGTTTGTGGAGCTGCTGCGATCCATCAAGATTTGCTTAGCATCTGAATACATTTTAATATAAGTTTAATTTTACATAATTCCCTACAATAAATTTTAATACGTCACTTAAAATGTAACGATTGAAAATAAAGTAAAATATAGAAATCAATGTTATCATTAAATATAAATTCTTTAAACAAGAATAATATTTATATATAATGGCTTTAAAATCTAAAAGTTTAACAAATTTTTAATTCTTACTGAACAGCTGTTGATCTTACTTTAATAAGATATTTTATTAATTTATTTTAATCTCATTTCATAAATTAATATATTAATTTGGTATAATTGACAAGTAAGGATCAAATTCTAAAAATAAATAAGTTAGATTTAAAAAAAGAATTGAGCTTATTTTATGAAAAATTCATAAATTAGTTATAAATATTCTAGTTTTATAAATATAAAACGTAAATAAATGGACAAATATAGCTATGAATTTGACGAAGAACAGTCTCCATTATAAAAACATGCTTCAAATGATGGAATTTAGAGAAACAAAAAGGATGAACATGTAACTATTGATGAAAAGGCGAATAAAAATAATGAGGATTTTGAGAATAAATTTAATTTGAGACGGGGTGATGGATTGTCTGATTTTTTATCTGTAAAACGTTCATTCTACAATTTGCTAATAGATGTAAGTTTCATAAAAAATTTTTCAAGAAACTTGACGATAGAAATTAATCAACATTTAATAACTCTTAACTTAATATCTTCTATTTCTCTTCACAAATTGTCTAATCTCTCTCTCAACGTCTTGAGCTGCTTTTGCCTCTCCCAGTTCAGGTCCTTGATCTCTGCGCATTCTCCATCCTTTGATCTGAATTTCGATGCTTTCTTCATCAATGAATCCACAGTGTCCTGGGTGAGGGCGGCCTTGAATCTCTGCAGGAACTGAGTGGGGAGGTGGGGAGCGCTCTGCATGAGCATGGCCAGGTCCTTAGTGAATCTCTTTAGGGTGTTTTCTCTTCTTTGCCTTACCTTGCTTATTGACAGGGGGATCTGGTCTCTATCAGCAGCTGGTTCATGACGTTGTCTACAGTCTCATTATTCTTGATTGGATCTTAGTTAGTGGGAGGCAATCAGAATGTCAAGCTCAGGAGAACTTCACATTGGAATTTTTCAAATTGTTGAATTTTACAGAGAGCTAGTCGCAGGCGAATTCGAATGTTTTTAGCAAGCCACCATAATCGTATCGTACCTCGATCGAGAGAGCGCAGCCTGAGCTAGCGAGTTACAAAATACTGAGCAGGCAGCTGTTTACCAGACAAAAATTATTAAGGGTATACTTTTGCTGATGACGCCAGGTAGTTGGAATATTCAAAATCACTCGACCCTCAGAATCCTCATAAGTCGACTCCTTGCAGTGAAAAGAATGTTATATCCGTATTGCTTTAAGACCTTGTAGAGTGCTGCCTCCAAACAAGCAGATTTGATTGTCATTGACTAGGGTGCCAAGAATCCTGATTTAGAATGGTTTATGATGATACACTTTAGCACTAGAGTAGTATAAATTTCACTAGGCGGAATGCACTAGAGCTTCGTGCTTTTGCAATGGTGTCTTGTGCCTTTGGCGAAAATGAGTATTCGGGATGCCAACTGGCATGGCGGCCCTGAGCCAACGTTATCTGGACAGCAGGCTTTCTTGAGAGAATTGCTGGGACTCGCCCCCTGATCGCTTAAATTGAGTAATAGGTTGCGTTGTGCTCCTTCCCTACATATGGTGTGAACAACTAAGGCTGGAATCTTACCTTAGTAGAGGTGCTGAGACATCCGTGGTGGGATCCAAGAAATTTCCCATGGTTTAGTAATGTGTCGAATCATCGTGAGACCCTCCAATATGGCGCCCGCCATCTTCCCTCCCCATTTTCACAGTTGCATGCAAGGCCTCGTCCACTAGTGTCGAATAGGAGAGCGTGGAGCGCGTGCCGAGAATGCTACTCACCACGTGTCAGAAGGCCCCATGACTTCTGTTCGCCATCTGAATGTTGCTCAGGAGAATGCTCAGGCGCTGTTGGAAAGATGTCTTGGTGAGCAGGGGATCGTCGAACTCAAGATTGTCAAGCAAAAGATCCTCAGTTGGGTCCTCCGGCATTTCAGGGTCGTCTTGCTCGCATGGTGAGTTGTCAATATCGAGTAGTAGGGGGTTCATCTGTTGGATTCGTGTCTTTCTTAGGGATTCTAAAGTATTATTATAGAGGGGTAGCAGTTTATAATAATTAAATTGATCATCTTGTCATTTTGGTAGCTTTAGTAAAATAGGCTCAACTACTACTACTACTACTACTACAGGATCCTCTAATTAATTACTAAAGCTACAAAATTTTTATAATAATTAAATCTATCTTAATTAATTTCTATCGTCACCCAAATCTTGTAAATAATAGCATTGGAGTTTATTTGGACCCATTGCAAACTCAAATTGATGCTTAAATTGAAACAAGATTTAGATAATTAATGTGTTTTATTTTTCCACTCATCAATTGTAGTCATTATATTTATGATTCCAAAGAATGCAGTATGAATTTACGAAGCAGCTCAATGACTTCAAGGAAGAATCATTCTCTCGCCTAAAAGAAAAAGCAAGCAAAAAAACAATGAACAGTAACTATTAATTCGTGCTGGAAACAGTTAAAGAATCAGACTTTAAAATCTCTCAGGTGCTTGGAAGCATAGATCTCTCGATCATTAAGAAAATATCACATAAAGCCGAGGCTACGGATTTGGAAAGCTTAGAGAAAAATAAGGCAGACATCTCAGCATTTTAAGAAATGCAGGAAAGAGTGTAGAAAATTGAAATGATCATGCATGAAGTCCTAAGCGGGGATTGATGAATATGATGAAAATAAAGAGAGAACTTTGTATTACTTTTTTTTAAAATAAAATTCTTTCGATGATGATGTTGATTCTGAAGAACCTAAAAATTAAGTTAACAAAAGCAGTTAATATTCTAAGTGAGTTTCATAGTTTGCTTGCCTTAAAAGTAACGTGAAATATTTTCTTGACAGAAATGGACCATCAAGATTCAAAAGAGGTGACTTTCAGAGTAACGACAAAAACAGTGCAATCGATTAAGACCAACAAGAAATTTTTAGTAACAAAGACGATTAAGAAAAGCACAACAGATCTTAGTCGATACACGATGATCATAAAATAGACATGAACTTGGAAGAAGATCAAAAGATTGAAGCGAACATTGATTTAGATTTGAAGATCCCGAATGAAATGAAAATGAGAGAAAAATAGAACAGCACCACTATTCAAATCATATAAACATAAAAGTAAGCACTAGATAGTTTGGTTGATAGTAATTTGAAAACTCGCAAGATATCTCGCAAACAATCTAAGCGATAAAATAACCACAAAAACTTAACATCATCTCATGCTAAACCATTTGATCAAGATAATTCTACTAAAATTCAACAATAGCTAACTTAAGGAAATAGAGTGGGGATCATAATCAAAACGAAAACTAGAGTTTCTTGAGTCCCATTAATCCAAACTAAAATCAACAGAAAACTCCAGTCAATAGACCTGGTTAACAAAATTAAATAGTCATATTCACTAGTTCTTTGTAAGAAGCTTAACAGGAGGAGCAAATCTAAACTGCAAGAAAAATTGAGGACTATTAAGATATTTAGCCATCTTTTGGTGTTATGATTAATCTTAGTAATAATAAGATCAGAATTTATTTATTAAATAGCAAATGATATATTAGCTAATTTTCATAAATATTTAATCAATTTTAAAGTAATTTAAAAATTGAAAACAGTTCAAAGACTCACTTTGAAAAAGAAATTTCAGAGAAAAGTGAGGGGCATAGAGTCACAAAGGGGCATGGCAGATAAGAAAGCGTTAAAGACAGATCACCTATGAATTAAACTATCACACATGATATGGTATCAAACGCTTCATCACTAAGAAACACTTTTTCAAGATGTAAGTTCAATAAAATCAATTTTATGTTCTTTTTATAGTGGGATCTCAATCACCATATAAGAATCATAAAGTTAAGTTGTTCTAGTCAAAGGTTAGTAATGGTTTAAACAATCGAGAGATTACATAAGATTTTATTATTTATAATTGAAGAAATGCTGTATGATATAAATCTATCAATTGACTTTCTATATTAATGTTAAAAGATCTAGAGAACATGAAACGAGAACTCTACTTAATGTCTTAAAACTTAAAAGACATCCAAGATTAACGAAAATAAGCAGATTTAGAAGCCAAACCACATTAAAATTTCATACAAGAGCATCACTAAAAACTACTTAGTCTTTTGAAAAGCCATGATACTCTGCAGTAGCGTTTGGATGAACATGAGACGTACGACGCAAAACTTAAAGATAATCTGTAGTTTATATATATTGTCTAATTTAAATATCAGTATTTGAAGAGGTCAGTTACTGAACTGAAAAAATGAAGGAAGAAGTAGAAAAAGAGCAAATATCAATTAGAAAGCAATACGATGAAGATAAAGACTATTATAAAAACAAAATGAAAGTTTTAAATTAAGAGAGCATAAAGATGACTATGGACTTAGTCAAAAAGAAACTTTAAGAACAAAAACTATATTTTAACTCTGTAGTTGGTGGCAGTACACAAATCACTGGAAGGTAAAATATTTTAAGTTAATCAATAGACTAGACAGAACCGATGTTCCAATCAAGTTAATAAGATAACAACAATTTTACGCATACTTAGAGGTCGAATTTCAATATCTCCCCAAATCTATAGAATTAATCACATTTTAACTCCATGACACCCACACATCCAGATTTATAAAGTCTGAAAAACTTCTTGCTTATAAAATTCCAATAAGTTTTCGATAATCTCAATGAAATGAAAACGCCCATTAATGATTAGATTTAGAATTTAATGAAGGAAAATGAGGCTTTTGATAGGCAATTAGATCGCTATGATGCACTTTACAGATAGATGCTAAGTGATTTTATGTAGGCACTTGAGGAAAATAAGAAACTCATAGAATTACACTATTAGAAGCAAATTTATTTTTGTGTAAAAAAAAAACATTAATAATTTAATGAAAGAGAGGTTAAAAATAAAGAAAGGTTATATAAATGCTTAAAATTAAGATTGATATTAAATTTAACTTTATTAAATCTGAATTAGCCAATATTGTGATTTTGCTAAAACATAACATATATAAAACTTCTTAGATTACATTTGTTTGATTAATCCTGCCATTCCTTTCATATTTTAAAAATTTGATCATCATCCCTGGTCATCATCCTCTTGAAAATTTTTATTGTTAGATTAATTGTTAATGACCATCATTTCATCT
Source organism: Oxytricha trifallax (assembly GCA_000711775.1). NCBI lineage: Eukaryota > Ciliophora > Spirotrichea > Sporadotrichida > Oxytrichidae > Oxytricha > Oxytricha trifallax. The sequence continues at coordinate 13,782 of ARYC01017818.1, forward strand.
TACCCTCCCATAAAAATTTCTTCCTTTCCATTTGCAGCTGTGTCTTCATGAATAGGTGCAATATTTGAGTCACCCTACCCCATCATAAGTCCACCCAATGATCTATAGTGCCGTCTGTAGTACCATTGGCAATAATCTTTCAGTCTCTCGCTATTGTACACATCAGCCATCTCATTAATTTAATCTCATAAATATTGATAAGTCCAGAGTTTATATTAAAAATTATGATTAAAAGTATGGAAATACTCCTCAGTTAAGTTGTTAATCAAGTACTCTTCACATCGCATTTTCACCTATTTAATATAATAAAGAATAAATTTCTTACATCTTCTAGTATGTATTCGTCTGAAACTCTCAGGAACTCACAGACATAATCTAAAGATAATTTTTGGCCTTCAGTGTCTGGTCCAAAATGGAAGTCTCCAGTGTAAAGATAGTGCATTATTGAAGAAAATACTGGGTAACTTAATTAATCTATGAATTTAGACTATAAAAATGTTAATAACTGATGGTTTTTATTTCTATTTCCTTTTGCTTTGATTCAATCATCCCATTTGTAAACATAGCTCTGAACTTTTCACTATATAATCATTTATTATAAAAAAGAAGAAGTTAATTTACCTTAGCAACGAAAGAACTAATTTATGAGCATAGAATTTTCTTCCTTCAACTAAGAAAGTAACATCTGAAAAGTCTTGGCTATTAGTGAATTCTCGGATGCTTTTTAAAAGTTTATTTTAGCTTGCATTTGAGAATTCCAAAATTGGCTGTGGAGTGGATCTGTATCTAAAATATGCACACCTTTTAAATAATCTTAGCCATAGCTACCTCCAATAATAAACCTTATAAGTTTGCTAAAATACTAGCAAACATCACTAAGCACTCAAAATATTATTCGAAATTAATAATAAACAAGTGACTATCAACAAGAGTCTTTGAATGCCAGCTCTGGCTTTAGGTTATTATTCAGGGTTAGAGGAATTATCGCACTAGTACGACCTTGTATGCTCTGGATCAAATATATACAAATCATTGAAGCAATAAGCATGAGGTCCTGATCCGCCGAATAAATACAATTCATCATCAACATTCAAAACTCAAAAACCCCTTAGTGAGGTTTATAAGTACTTTGATTATAGGGTATAGTTGGGGTCTTATTGGGGTTAGTAGAGAAATTAGGCCAATTTGAAAATGATAAATAGAAATTAGTGAAATTTAGGGTCTATTTATCATAAAAAATATTTAGATTTACTGTTGCAGCTGAGGTATGGAACAAGTATTAATATAGACTTAGTCAAACTAGTCTAAAATTATGCAGCTATAGCAAAGCTACTACACAAGAGTGCCTCAACAGTTAGGTATCACTGCTTGCTAGCTGTTAAGCATTTTAATTCTGGCTCTTGAAAGCATCCTGCAAGAAAATAAAAGTTCTCTTAAACTCAAATTGACTGCCTCTTCGACTCTAGGACTTTGAAGTATTGGGCACATTTTCCATATGACTAGCGAGCTGTGATGTTTCATCGCAAGTTACCTGACATGCTTAACTCTCCATAGACTATAGCCAATATTTATAGACGAAATGGTATTACTTTCAAGACTGTCAACAGAGTGAAGAGAGTGATTTATTTTACAGTGCCATTTTATAGTAATAATTTAAACTATATATATGATTGATTAAATGCAGAGAGCTAATACTAATAACATCAAGTTCATACACGCTGATGAAGCTGTATTCACCTTCAACACCTTTATTGATAAGTCTTGGTACAAGAAGTATGATAACATAGAAGTTTATGACTAAAAAGTAAAAGTAGCCACCCATGCAATTTTAGCTGGTATAAGTGATGATTCAGGTTTAGAGAGTTATGTGATTCACCCTCGCTCTATTAAGCGAGAGTAGTATATAGAGTTCCTACATAAGCTCAGAGAGAAGTATAGCAATCAAGAGATCATCCTGTTAATTGATAACCTTTCAGTTTATAAGATTAAGGAGTCTAAGAAAGCTTATGAAGACCTAAACATAACTCCTGTTTATAACGTTCCTTATAGTCCTTAATTTATTGGAATAGTATTCTACTGGAGTCTAAATCAAGACTCACTACAAGAAGCTGCTGCTGTATCATCTTATGCATGACTTGCCTATCGATACAATTGATTTGATTCAAAGCTGTAAGAGAGTTAGCGTAGATAAGACAACAATTTGTGCGAGAGAGGGAAGAATGAATGTTTGTAAATAAGTTTTAGATTTAAACGAATGAATATATTCACATATTAAATTGACCCATAAATGGGTATGGGTTTTCTTTCTTCTTCTCTTCTTATGGCTTGTTTGGGCCCACATTTCTTCTCTTAGTGCCAGCTCCTGCATCTATGTTCATTTCATCTGGCTTTTAAACATCTTTATAAAGTCTCTTGCTCACTTCATGAATAGTCTATGACTTTCTCTCTCTGAGAACCTTAGCATGCTCTTTCATTAGGAATATACCAGTTCCAGGTTTCCCTACAAAGTTATCAATCAAAGCTTACTAGAGAGGTAAGGATGCTTCTTTAGCTCTTCAAGCCAAGCTTCGATTATAAGTATGCCTTGCTTCTTTTAATCTTCAGGAGAGATAGAGTAGCGTTTCTTGTGAGCTTCTTCAATGATCTCTCTGAGATAACTCTCTCTTAAAGTGCCAAGAACACCAAAGAAGAAGTTTCTCTCTGGAAGTTTGTTAGAGAGTTGTTTCATTGTAGGAAGATAAACTACCAACTCTTCATCTTTCATCGCATCCTCGTAGATATTAGTGACTGAAATCTCTGGGTAGTTTGGTATATCTATCAACTTTATTTCATTGTTTTTAAAGGCTTTCTTCTCATCGCAGAGTATAGCTTTTAAGAATGAAATTTTGGTACCTTACATCGTTGGAAGGAATAAACCCACTATAGTATATGATTAAGTATATGTCACATGCTTACCATGCTAAGTGAGGTATCGATAGAGATCTTCCTTGCTTCTAAATCTTGAGATAATTTCTTAAGCTTCAACCCTCTTCATTGCAGTACTTATAGATTCCATCCTTGTTCCTTCTCTTGTTATTGAATTTCAAATTTTAATATATAGAGTTCTGGATCCTACTGTTAAAAATCTTAGTATTAAATATGGGCATCTTATAGGAGGTCAACCTGGTAAGGATACGTGGAGAAAGCTGGCAGAAGCTGTAACAAACTTCAGAGATGGAGCTCCATTTTTATCATTTTAGTTCCATTAAAATAGTACTAAAATTGTTTAAATTTAATTAGTACCGGTACTAAATCAGTTTAAATTTAATTGGTACCAATTTAATAGTACCAAAAGTTAATTAGTACCTAGTTTTAAACAAATAAGGTTTTAATGGAAAAGTTCCAAAATGGTTATAAACCTAATTGGTATCAGTACCAACCAAATTTTATACTTGGTTGGTACTAAATCAAAATTATTAAGAATGAAATTAGAAAATTTATAGTAAAAAACTTAACATAAATATTATCTCTAAGACCTTAGATTCTATTATTAATTCTTAACGTATCAACTCCTATACAGAGTTACTATAAACAGAAAGGTGATTAAACCTTAATAATAGAAATTTAAATTTGAATTTAAACATGAGGGCTAACTTAAATCATAAGGCAGTTTCTCTTGGAACAGGTTAATCATTGCTCAACTTTGGCTCCTCCAAGAAACCAGAAGTAATTTATATTGTAAAGGAGAATGAGCTAAGAGCTCTAGAAGTAATCCCTTAGCCTGAAAATCTAGCTAGCGGAAATTTATAAAATCTAAAATGTGTAGGTCATCTGCTGCCAGGGGTCCTTAACCCAACAATCCTCCCAATATGTAAATCTTATGATCTATATGAATTACGTAAATCTTTCTTGTTATTATGATTTTAACAGAATCCTTAAAGTTTAATTTAAATGCTCTATGATAATCAGAAATTTCGAGATCGTAAGGTTTTTTGAATATAACTTACCGGCAAGAGTAGCTGTATGTCCATTTCGACCGGGTGGCGCATTTCCACCTGCTCTTTTAGGCTTTAACCAGTTGAGAGATTCTGTGTCAAATAAACGCAAATCACTGTGATTCTATTTGCCGTCATAGCCCCCAAACACGTTCAGCTTATTGTTATACAGAGTTGCACAATTTTATTAAAATCATTGTTTTAAACTATTTGACTAAAACATAGTCAGTTTAAATTAATATTAATATTTTTAAAAATGCAGTATGATTCTTAATTTAAGGTGATTGTATCTGATTATTACTACAATAAGGACATTATATATAACTTCAAATAATTTGAATAAATAAATCATCAGAATAGCATTAAGAATTTATTCTGGTGTCACTTACTGATCATCAATAATATCAGAGGCCTAAACCCATTTAAAATTCGGAGCAATTTTCATGGATTAAGAGGTGTTACAAATGAAGGAAGTGGAAGAAGCTCGTGAGTCATTGTTTTTATTATTTCGACAATTTTTGACTGCATTGCTTTGCATAATATTTCTCATTTTATGATTTATAATTTAATTATAATTGCTAAGGAAAGGTATTAAAATTTTATTTATTTACAACTAAAATTATTTACATTAAGTACCACTAGAAATTAGTGATTTTAAAGGAAAAAATTAAAATATTGTTTTTAGATTAAATAAGTCTTAATATTTTTCATTCTAACTAATTGCAACTCATTGTAATCTAAATATTATAATATAAAACAATCTTTGATGTATATTATTATTATCATCATATTGTATCATTGATACTAATAATTTTGAATTGAATATAATGGAAGCAGGCGATTACTTCATCAGATTTAAGCTTTTGCAGTTTTTCATACGCTTAGAAATAGTGGGTTCTATATTAAAATCCTCCCTTAAAATAGTGTTGATCTATGAAGACACTCCCTCACTTATTATTGATAGATTGTTTAATCAATTGAATGCCGCTTCTAAGTATGTGTTTTTGGATTAGCAACCAATATTGGCATTAATTTTATATGATAAAAAAATAATAGTAATTTTCTATCAAAAGGGTAATTCATTCATGAATAATTATAGTAAAAAGACATTCGTGATGCAGAATTAAACTTACATATCAAGGATATACGGTCTAATGTTGCTTAGAATGAGTGGAATCGTACTTTTCAATTACAAATAATAGGTGTTTTAAAATTAGGATATTCTAGTATAATAATTAGCAAAATAAGAGTAGCTTTATGATCCTCTTAAAATTTGCTATCAAGATTTTAATTGGATTGTTAATATTCTCACTTTGGTTCTTTTACACAGATTATGAATCATGCTGTGGATTAAACGTCAATCCACATTCAGTTCAAGAGTGCTTATAAATAATCGTGATTATTAGCTATTTATACCTCATCCAAGGATTCAACGATGTCCCTTGCCTTGTCACTCCTAAACCTATCAAATATCATTAATTTTATTCTTTCTTAAATCACTTTTTATCTTATACAAGTGAGTCATATTAGGTTTAAAGTATCAAAGGGAAAAGTGATATTAAAAGCAGAAGATGAATTTCCCACGAAGCAAGATAAATAACAAAATAATCAATAAGTTGTTAACAAATAAAAAGTCAAGGAGAGTGCAGACAATTAGAATATTAAGAAGTAAAAGAAGTGAGAGCAACTACTTATCGAATCATATCTTATAATAAAAAATTTTTAAATGTAATTACTAATTTTTCACAATAAATTCATAGAATTTTATCTTTATACTTTTATTAGATAAACATGCTATGTGTAATTTTCTGAATTTATTAAATTTTTAAATAAAAATAGATTTTCTGGATTATTTCTGCTGTGAAAATCATTGAAAATAAATGGATATTCACGTAATCAATTTTCAAATCTTTATTTATAATTCGCTCTCATAATAAATTTGATTATATTCAAAATAAAGATTTGTTTTACTATTAATATTTTTAAATAAAAAACCCCTTTATATTATTTAATGAATTTACTAATACACATGTTAATTAGTAAATGAATTTAGCAATAATTAAAAGATTAGACTAAATTTATTAAATGGCGTATTTGACTGTATTGGGTCGATTGATGACTTACTCTGAGTACTCACATTTATGTGAAAAGTACAAATAGCATGGACTTATTTAATTCGTGCCTATCTTTAATGCCCATAAATATCAAATTATTGATTATGAATTATAGACAGATTGTATTTTATATATAAATCGATATATTACTTGTTCTAATTTACACTGTGGAGAAGAACTGGAGTATACAATTGTTCAATTTGATCATGATGCCAAAAGAGTTTATTTATCAACTGAGGGTTTCGACCTAATTGAAGAATTTCATGAGAAGTATCCTGATCACCCAGATATTACTTTGCACCCAGAATTTGGAAATTGGATGGTCGAAGAAGCTGTGCCCACAAGCCCTATCGATCCCCATTCAAAATTCAAGAATTACTCAATTGCCTCCCAAAACACATTTCAAGGTAAAAATACTCTCTTAAAATTTACTTTATTTTTTCATTTTAATGTATTTCTGGTTAATTATTCTATACTTATCAATCTTTGATCAGAAAAAGATTTAATTGGTTTCATTAGCAAGTTCATTTATATTAGGAATGAAGGATCATATTATAATTCAAGACTAAAATTTAAATTAGGAAATCAAAGCAAATAAATTAATTTACTATAATAAACTCGTTAATAGCTTAATTAAATATTACTATAGTTTAACTACGATTTAGAAAAAGTTAATTAGTACTCCCATTCAAGATTCACTATAGATTCGACTGAGAATCCTCATCCAAGATTTCGAGGTTTAATGAAATCTATCAGAGAGCGAAAAGGTGAAAAAGTTTCGATTTTTGTACCAATCTATAGAGATGTCAACACTAATTTGACTGTTTCTTCTGACGATGAGCCTCAACCAGGTTTCATCTATATGGATTCTATGCATAGTGGAATGGGCAATAATTGCTTACAAGTAACTTTTGAAGCACTATCTTTTAATCACTCTCGCTATTTAATGCAAGACTATTACAAGTAGAGGATAGTTATCTCTCAAAGGCTCAGCAATGATTTATTGAAAGTAGTTAGAGCCATATATATAGGGACATAAATTTGAGTCACAATCAATTGTAACATCCACTTAAATTTGAGTTCTTGAAAAGTTGCTCAGAGTACTGTAGGAGCTATCGTCAAGATTAATTTTAATGTTTTGTGGTTTTAAATACAGATGAACTACTTTATCATTGTGCAGTTGGCTTACTGCAATAGTTGCACTTATAATGCTCCTCCACGTTACTAGTCTTCTATGTCGAAGATCAAGTAAATCTCCAAAAGTAAAGTCTTACCCACTAAGCCAAATGAGTAAATATGGGGGACTAAAATAAACATTAGTTATTTTGTCAAACTGCTTTTTTTATGTTTGATCCAAACTAGAGTAACCATTAAATGTCTCACTTTATTCTTTCTTGATACAGCCCATCTTGCTTTAAGCTTAGGATTTAATGCCTGGCCAAATGATTATAACCTAGAGATGGTCTCCTCTCAACTAATTCTTCTATTGCGCCAATTAGCACATTATTTAGTGAAGTCGTTTATTTAACTATTTATTCAAAACTGATGTAGTTCCTAGAGAGTTGATTAGGTCCTGGTCCATTTACAGCTTCTTCAGCATTTTGATTTCTTGCAGTGAGTTATTGAGATTAATTTCTTTGATCCTCAACTTGGTTTTAGTTTTTAAATTTAATTCCATTTTAATTATGTCCCTCTTTCATTTTGTGTACCTCAATTCCATCAGAGTCAAGTTCTTATACTTTTTAGGATTTCTAATTTTTAAGTCTTAAATCCTTTAATTGCTGTATAAGCTAAATGTATATTTTAAAATAAGAAATAAGCAAAAAATTACCAACGGAGCATAACCAACTTTGATAATATCAAAATCAGAGTGAGAAATTAGGTGCTATTTCAATTGTGTAGTCGGGTACCTACCCTCAAAATTCTATTGGCAAAACTTGCAAGCGTAACCATTTTTGCTCTTCAAATTAGAAAAAACTTCCTTATTTTCTAGAATGTGTTTTTTTAAATGTCGTGTGTATTATTTCTTTGTTAAGACTTTGTCAGAATAGTGCAAGTGTAGCTTTAAGCTGATTGAGGTTTAAATGAATTTTTCAAACTTTCCACAATTAAAACACCTTCTTTTTAACATTGTTTAAGTCTCTCTATTAAGTAAGTTTAATAAATTTGTTATTACCATCTTCATTAGAGAAATTAGAAAGTTCAACGACTGAGGATTCGCATTCATCCCTTGAATTGATGCTACTCAATGATGAACAACTATATCTGATTTTTTAAACGTTCCGTTCCATTTACCATTTAATAACTTAGATTATAAAAATTTTAATAGTCACAATTTTAAATATTATATATATATATATATATATATATATATATATATATATATATATAGTCTTTATTGTTAGTATCATTTTACTATTTGATATGATAATAGTCAGGGAACTTAAATTTGAGAAATAAGATAAGAACTAAAATTCAAAGGCATTTTAATATCTTGAAGTCCTACAAACCCAGAGAACCATAATTTCAAACCCCAAATCCCCTCTCAGATATCCACTGGGGACACTCTAGGGGACATTCATTTTTGTTGGGGAACATAATTTTCGAAATCGCTATTCAAAGATAAGCCTCTATACAATAATTAGAAATCTTTGATTAACTAACATTAGCTACTTAGGTAATATACTTAGAGAATTAAAGCAAACACTTTTTGCAGCTCAATCATATTTATAGCCAATAAAAAAAACTATAAGATGAGGAATTAGACTTTTTGAGAGGAATGTGAAAGTTAAACTCTTATTAATAATTGATAAAAGTACTAATCAATAAACAAATGGAAATTACCTAAAATAATAAAAACAGCACCTAAATAAATACTCAAATTTCATCACGATAGTTAGAAGGTCAATTAAGCAGCAATCTGACTTGTTTAATTATCTAAAGCTCTAGTGTAAGCTTTAAACAATTAAACACTAATAGGCAATATGTTCATGCCTCCATATAAGCAATGTACGATGAAGTTTCTCAGGGATGTTTTGAAGGGGACCAAAATTTTAATAAAATCAAATGAAGTGATTTGGATTAATGTCCCCTGTTTCCCTGAACTTAGTCTAAAACGAGTATGGGATAAAGTAAAAGAGGACGAGGATCTCAAAAAGTACCTGAATACATATGATGATGCCAACTAACTACCTGATCGAAACTTTTTCTTTGGAATCTTAGGCACTCTTTGACACGACTATTTATTGAGGATGGTCCAAGATCAATAATAAGTAAGGGTTTGCGGAATGCAATTAACAGGGGACCAAAATAAAATTTTAATCAGCAATGAGTTCTTGGAGTAGCTCTAGAAAACTCTACTATCTCAAGCATAAAATGATTATTCGATTAAATTTATTATAGAGCGTAAAGGTAGAGCCCTCTCTCTACTTAGGCAAGGATCAACATGCAGAAGGGTAACTAAAAAACGCAAATTGAACTAGATGACATTTTCTTTTTCAGATTATGTAAACAACACAAATTAAAATTTAGAGGAACGAAAAGAGGGAAAAGAGACAAGGAACATAAATTCAACTCCTAAAAAGCAAAGATTTTTTAATATTGAATTGAAAATTGAGCAAACTCATAATATATTTTTTAATATATTATAATTTAACTTAAATTATTTAAAAAACAATTCTAACTTAATCATTCTTCTAATAATAACTTAATTTAATTTTGCATTTTATTTATGTGCCTTTATTCTGTTTTAAAGCAATCTTCTTACTTAATGTTTAATACTGCGTTCCTTTTTGGAAAAGTTAAAATTCCTTTCAATTACGTTCCTCTTAAAGGTAAATTTTACTCTTGAAAAAATTTATTTAATAAAAGTAAACTATTAAGAGTAAGGATCATTAAAGATAAATTTCCACCTATTATCAATTATCTTTTGTTTGAAAGCTCTATTGTGATGGGCACGCAAATTATCCTTTTTAACCCCTATATTATGGTTCTATTATTTCTAGCCCAAGCATCAAATCTGAAATTTTTATTGATTTTTCTTTTATAACAAATCCTAAGAGTCCTTAATAACCTGAAATAAATACCAATGAAGGCAAAGTTGAGATATTTATACCTTCTTTTTAAACATCTTGATTAGAGTATGGACCTGCCCAAGATCTCATAGAAATAGAGTGTGGTTTAAAAATAGTCTCATCTAAATATATTAAGATTTCTTATTGCTAATAAGCTTAAATAATCAAAGGGCATTGATGAAGTTGCTAAACTTAAATTTAAGTCATTTTTGAATTTGCAAGTTTATATGTTGACTTCGTTTATTTATATTTTACACATTGAAGAGGTACAGCTTTCTTAAACTAGATGTCGAAATCTTTTATCTAGAAATTTACGATTAAAATTTTTTGCGCGATCAGCTATTGATTATTATTTTAAATCAGTCAAAGTAGTCTTATGTACAAAATAGTTTAAGTGATCAAGGGTTAAATTTAGAGCTCGCTTTTTATTATTTTGACTTTGATCTGGTTTGTTGTTATAATTAACACACACTTTTCGAATCAAATTTTAGCTAAAGCCAAATATTTTCCCAATTTTTTTATAAATAAAGCAAGTGAACTAAGCATTTTAAGGATCTTAATCATTGTATCAGAGTTAAAGTATTTAGGTTCTACATTTTTCACTAATACTCTTATATTTAAGTTATTTCATTTCTATTCAATTTATTTTATATTTATAATTCTCAAATTCTTCAATAAATAATTCTTATGATTCTTAGTTTTGAAAGCAAAGATGCGGCTGATTTAATGAAAAAAATCTTCAACACAGACCGATTAAAAATTCCTGATATAAGAGCTCATCCCTGGTTCTAAGAGTTTCAGCCAGTTTGTAAACTTAGTTTTATTTTAATGTACAAGTAATAATTCAATACGAATTTATGAACAAAGGATTGATAGTAGGGTATAATACAATCCCAAACGAAGAGGACATTCTTTAAATGTTAGAAATTAAAGGTTTCCAAAGAGAATATGCTATTAGATGCTTGGATGCTAATAAGCATAATCATGCTACAACTTGCTACTATCTCTAATTGAAGAAAATGGAAAAAGAGGGTAAAATATAAGCATCGAATTATTACTAAAGTGCTTAAACTTTGTATCCAAATCACTTCATGGAAGTAGAGATTCATCATTAATGAATAAAATGAGAAGTGGGAATAATACTAATCAAAAGCTTATGTCAGTTGGTGGACATCGATTACAATTATGAGTAATTTTTTTAAATATTAAATCAAAGATTTATAAATAAATATTGAGTTTAATTATAATTTCAGACAGTATCAGTATGTAAAGCTCTATATTCTAATAAGGCGAGAATAAAGAATGTAAAATATTTACTTATAGAGAATTTTTATTATAGAATTATATAAAAATAGAAATATTACTCAAATTATATTGTAAACTATTTGTTTCGTCAAAAGTAATATAATTTCTAATCTGATAATAATTTACTATAAAATGTAACAATAACCAAGCTTCTTCTTATGACTTTTATAGCGTTTCTTTTCAATAATTAGTTTTACTTGATTTATTGATCTTTTATTCTTTGATTCAAGGGGTTTTAGTAAAACGAAAATGATTTGAATTCTCTAAATATGATGTCTTAAAATGCCCAAAACTTTGTCGATAGTCCAAAATTAGATGAGGTAACTTCAAACGACGATTAGACCAATATAGATGATTAGGAGTGTAGACATTCAAACAAGTCCAAGATCCTCAGACTTTCATATAAAGAGAATCTACTTTTAGAGAACAGCGATCGAGATTAAGGAAGGAACTCAATTAAAGTAAGAGATGAATCAGTAAAGAACTAAAAATCAAACAAGAATCAGAAACCTCCCTTCACAGATTTGTAAATTTTTGAAGCTACTAAAATAGAGAATTCCAAGAGACCTCCACCATTTGCAGTTTAAGGCGGTGTTCGCTATTCAGGAAGGCAAGCTTAGAAACGCAAGGGTAATGTTCCAGCTTGTTTAGATCGATCAGTGGACATAACCACAAATTAAAGTTACACAAAGAATCAGAATAATTACATGTCTATGATGCAATTTTATGAGTAGAGTTTCATAAGAAGTCTACTGACTAACGATTAAGTCTAGAAATAAACCAAATACAGTCACAATACTCATCATAATGTTAAAAATATGAATAATTCATTTATGAGCCATGAAATACTGCCCATGAATGCAATTAAATCATAGTAGCAACTTTTGACTGTACAGAGCTATCAGCGATTTTTAAGGGAATAAATTCTACTAAATAATGCCAATTCTAATTGAGTAATCTTTAATTAATATCTTGAAAGATAGAGAGATATTAAAAATGCTTCATTAACTAGTAGTAGCCAATTATGTTACATTTAGAAAATATAAATTTCTGGTATAAATGGACGACAAAAAGCCTAAGTCAATTCAGTCTAAATTAAAGCTACGGGAACTGAAATCAATAAAGAAAAGTAGCTAAAGAATGCATAAAACTTTAGGGACTAAGTCATCTTCTTATAAAATTAATCACAACTCTAATTAGTATTGCTTTTATGTAAAAATAATGAAGGAATTTCACTAATTTTTGGGATAGGTTTTTGTATTTGGTTTTAGTTTACAATAATCCTCGTAATTATCAGTTCACGACAGAGACTACAAGAAAATTTAATAGTATGAAAAGAAGTTTGAGAGATAATTTTACTTGGAAAAAATAAGAAGCGAATTAAGAGCGAAGAAAGAATAGCGAAAACTGCTCATGTAGTAATTAGGAGCAGGTGAAGACAGCACTAAATATTAAAGTGAAAATGGTAATTTAAAGATTCGCGTTGATTCCCAAAAACAACAAGAAAATTTATTTAACATAGAGTAGAAGTCTATTTATAACTAATACTCTCATATTTAAAGGGAGGACTTAAGTAAATTAAAAGCTACTAAAGACTAGGATGATAATGAGATAATAATTGAAGAAAGAAATTCAAAGCCAAATTTAGGCAATATTTTCACATAGTAATCTCAACTTTCTAAGCTCAATACATAGCTAATTAAAAAATACAAAGATAAGCATAGTATAATCAAGAAAATCTTGGAAGAGTTTATAGGCGAAAAACTTAATGACGATGGAAACATCATCCCTAAAAAGCGTGGCAGAAGAAGAAAGAGTAGTATTTAAGCAGAGAAAGATAAAATTAAACAAAGAAAAATGCTGGAGAGATAGATCTATAGGAGGCTACAAGAAAGTGAATTGAGTTTAGAGAGTGACAGAGAAATAGATATCAACCAAATTATCAAGCTTTAAACATTAAAAATGTGCTTGTTAAATGCATTTTTTCGATTATTAAGCCTCAAAAATTAGACAGACAGAAGAAATAGGCTACGATTAAAAATCAATAGTAACCATAGCAATAGTATAGAATTATTAATGAATTAGAAACTAGACTTCGTTAGGAAGAGGATGATATGCGAGATATCTTAAAAGACAAAAATTGGTACTAGTAATACATTCAAAAAATAAAAAAAGATTAAGAATCTCAAGATCGTGAACTATAAAAGTTGCTCCAAAAGAAACAGTAGGAACTTCAAAGAAATCAAAATAATAATAACACGGAATAAGTGTACAGTTTGGAATAACTATAGAGTGATGAAAAGGACTACAATAATAATCGAATTGATTTAACTTACAAGAAATAAATTCATTGAAGTTTTAGGAAGCTCTGGATATAATCTAAATGACAACGAAATTATAGTAAGAGCAGCATTAACTTAAAAATGCGAAAAATTCACAGGAATCAAACTAGCAGTATAATTAGGATTAATAGATCCAAAGACACCCAAATTTTCATCTATTCTTTATCCTCAGTTAAAATAACTAGTATATGGATAGAAATAGTCAGGAATAGTATTTAAGCCAAGATAAAATGATCCAAGTGAAAAAACGAAGTACTTACAGATATCTCTAAAAGCTGCTAAGCATGTATAATAATGATAATTATTAGTCAGTATATGAAAATAAAGACTCTATGGTTGCAGAAAAGAGTAGTCAAGTCTAGAATAACTCTGGAATACACTATTGTCTTGTGTAGACAGCTGATTAAGCAAAGAATAGCTTAGAAAAAGTCAAGCAATAACTGAATAAGACTGAGACCTTTTTGGATGAATTAAAGAAGCTACAGGATTTAAAGAAAGAACTAACTAATTAATATGGAATTGAGTTTAAGGACATAGTCTAGTGAAGCTATTCAAATAATAATAAAAAATTAATAAAAGACATAATAAGCAGAAAATACAACGATATCTGTTATGATTAGAGAAATAATTAATCGAAATAAAAAACATAATTTAAAAAGTATTCCTTATAATGATGTTGAATAATGTTATATTAATCAAAATGTATTACAATTAGTCTCATCATTATGCACACTTTCACTATCATAGTTATTCTTGCCCTCTGTCCCTGATTGATTTAAGCTTCCTTTTTTGTCTCTATGAGAGTTCTTAGGATCGTTTTCATCATACTCCTCCTGACTTGAGTATTACTATTCATCTTCATCAGTTCCATCGTCTCTGGTCTATTGAAATAAACATAATTAATTTTAGTAAAAGTTTACTCCATAACAACCACCAAAGGGTAGCATCCCAAAAAGCCTCCTTAATTTTTACTTCTCATGTTTTTACCTCCATACTCCTAAAAAACATTTGACAAATTTGAATAAAAATCTATGAATGTTTTTTTAATAAACTTACCTCCATTTCTTTGAGTTCATCTTATTCACGATTTTTCATTTTTTCCAAATCATAAAATTCCTTATGAAGTATATTGCAACTATTTATGTCTCCTATCAGAATTTTGAAAGCTTTTTATATTCCCTGATTATTCAAGGCACTAACTTCTCGATATCTCATGCCTTCCAATTTTTTCAAGTAATTTTTTTCTAGCGCCTGTTTTTTGTGTTTTAATTCTTTTTTATTTCCAATTACAAGTTTCTTAGGCTAATACATCATGGATTTTTTACCTCTCTGCGCTCACTTTTCTCAATTTCTTTGATAGTCTCCATTAAACATGAAAGTGTGTCGAAAGTAAACTTATTGCTCGCGTCCTCTAAAAAACATGTAGCCATGTATTTTAGAATCCGCATCTGTCCCAAAATTATTCTTAACTATATCATTTAGGGTTATTGACATCTCACGGCTAGGTCACTGTAATCTGGGTCCTTATCCAACAAGGGGTGATCATGAGGGAAAACGTCTATGATTTCGAATTCCACAAATTATGGGTCGACATCTTGATCTTCAAGAATATTGAAAGCTCTACGATAAATTTATGCATATAGTGTAGGTTCATAGTAGGTAGAAAATGAATTATTTATGAATCTGTTGATAATTGAGGTTTTTCCTACAAATGAGGGCCCTAAAACACAAATGCGATATTATCGAACTGAGCGACCTTCTTTTATAGCGGAAATTGTATTTATAGCACCTAATATACCTCCACCGTCAGTTATTATTGCCATTAAAAATTAAACTTAAATAAAATCGTTTTAAATAATTTTGAATATATTTAAAAAAAGTAGAACCTAAGGTTTATTAAGAAATTAATTTTCTTAATTATAATTAAGTTAATTCAATTAGTAACACATCTATAGGGATCTGTGGGGAATATTCTCTGGCACACAGTTAGCAATCTTTTTACAGTAAGGTTTTACTCTGATTTTCATCGTTAAGAACTATGATAAATAAAAAGAAAAATAGAAGATAATTAGATTTAAATTAAGATTAATTAGAATACTTGTAGAATAAAATGAAAATGGAATTTCTCAAACAGCTTTGTCATCTTTCCATTCACCTTCGTAAATGTCACAGTCAGCATGCCAGAATTATTTTTAGTCTCCTCTTGAGCTCTGTCTGCGAAGTCTCCTTTCAAGTCTATAGCTGCTCTTAGAAGTTAGGATCTCTAAAAAATAAAAATTTTATATATTTAATTTGTTACTTATATTTTATGTGAATGTAACTGCTCCACCATCGTCTCTATTAAAAGAATTCTAATTAATCTTAATTTAAATCTTATTATCTTCTATTTTTCTATTTATTTATCATAAATATGTGCAACCTAACTTGAGAAAATCTTAGATCTTCCCGCTCTCTCATGAATACCTACCATAGTAACTCCAATAGGCCAGGGAGCATTTCCAATAGCAAGTTCCAAATATTTATCATGAGCTCTCACGTATTCTTTCATCAATGTGTATGAATGATGAGATACACGCCGTCCATAATTTCATCATTGATTTGCTTCTTTTTAAGTTGCTTAAAGAAAGGTTTGCAGTGACGAGTGCACTGCTTCAAAGTACTTATTTCTTGCTTTCCCTCAGCACTTCTAAAAAAACCTTCTGACTTCTCTAGTAGCTCTTTCTCCCAAACTTTGAGCATTTTCTTGCTCCATAAATAGATGACTAGACATTTCTCTTCTGGTGGATGTCTCTTGCAAGCATTCTCAAATTTCGTATAGTTCCTGAAAGTTTAATTGTTCTTCTCTTTAATTTCTACTAAGTCATTGATGTTTCTGTCACCAATCTTCAATTCATCCTCTGTTTTGTACAGACCAATATACTCGTCAATACTGTTTACTTAAACTGCTTGCCAACCAAATTTCTGTTTTTAATTTTGCTTTTAGGTTAATATCTATAAATTTTACAATTCTAATTGCTTCTGGTTATTAGCCTCCATTTAAGACTCTAGTTATTGTATAATTGTTATTTTTATTCATCTCATGATTCTAAGAAATAAGGAACTTAAATTAAATCCAGCAATACTTCATTTAATAGAGTTATTCAACCTCAGATTCCACTGGTATGGAATACTTGAGTGTATCTTCATTAATTTATAGAAGACCAGAAGCTAATTGCTATTAACAATCCAGGAATCTCAAATATCTTTATTTGTCAGTTCTCCGTACAAAGTATTAGCTTGCTTTAGTTATCTAAGTTAATTCATTACTTCTTCTTTAGATAGTGGAATTACTATTTCTTCATCTTTTTGATAATTTTTTGTTTCCTCAATAAGACTCAAGAGTTTTTAATTTTAAGTTAATTTAAATGCTCGTTATTTTTTTGTACCCCTCTCATTATTTAATCTCTTGTTAACTTAATATTTGGGAAGATTATTAAAAGTGAGTAATTATCTAAAATAAAGTTAATCCTATAAATTTGACTTTAATACACATTAACTAACTTATATATCTTATTATGTTACCCATTTAAGCCATTTCCACTTAATTGTTTACTGTCTCCTAGACTTGAATAAGTATACTGAATTTCTTTCAATTTCAGCTCTTACTTCTGTCTCTTCTCCTCTTCCCTTTGCTTCTGCTCATTCATATATATTTATTATCTTTCTTTCTCAGGGTCCCCTTTATATACCCAGGTTTGTCCAGGACCTCCTTTTTAAGCTAATTAGGCTGACTTCTACTCTTTAAGTTTTGCGAGAGTATCTCTTAAGGAATTCGTTTTGATTTTTATAATTATTATAATTTAACTTTAATAATTCTCATTTGAATAATGAATCATGCATATTCAATTTGGATAAAATACTTAAATGATTTAAATAAAGTCATATGCAATTTATGAATAATCTAATTTGCCCTAAATTCTTCAAAGTTCCTCTGCTTTCTCTGCTGCAGCATCAGAGATATCTACAAAGCACAATCAATTAAACATTTCAATGACTTACCTTTCTTTTACTTCTTCTTTTTATCTTTATTGGGCTTTTAGCTCTTCTTTGGTGAACAGTGTCAATGTGAATTAAGTGCTCAATGCTCTTATCAGTCTCGAATTGTGTGTGATTAAGCAGAGTCTCTTCGTGTTTTTAATGGAGGTCCCACCAAATTTGCATGTTTGGCATCTTCTCTGTTTATTACAATAGTCTTCTTCATCTGTTGGGTCTGCCTTTCTTAGCGAGAGTCACACTCATTCTTCCGAGTAAACCCAATTCGTACTTGCTTTCTTCTACGTAAATATCATCAAACAAGTCAAGATCTAACTCGTACTTCATTGTATTCTTGTCCTAAACAAAATGACCTTAAATAAACTGCTATGTATTATTTGAATATTTACATGATTGCTAAAAATTGTAAGGTTGAAGTTTCTTGGAGAGATAGTGATGTTTTCGTCGAAAGTGTCAAGACAACCTAGAGTATCAAATTTTGTGGCAAATTTAATGGATAAATAAATATAATCAAGATCTTGAGCCCATTGGAAAGCAGGAGCAATCACGCTAATTCCCTTAGGTGTTTTTTTCTAGAGCGAGGAGCACTTCATTTCACTTGTTCTTTACTTGCTCAACAGCATTTCTCACAGTATTCTCAGCTTCTATAATTAGGGAAAAGTATTAAAATCAAATTCTTTATGCAAATTATTTTGGAACAAGTATCAAAACGAACCGATATTCTCGAATGAAGAATATCATTTTACTTGATAATTTCTCTTAACTTTGCAGATCTATTACTATCAAGAATGAAATACTCATTGATTAGATATTAAGATGTTTCAAAAATGTTTCTTCTCATACCAATGTTAAGACACCTATAAATATCAAATTTAGCTTTATTAATTCAAATCTCAAATTCACTAATTGTAAACTCAAGAACACTTAAATTTTTCCTTACTCTTCATCAATAACTAGAAGACTAGGATCTTCTGCATTTTTGATATATTCCTAGGCCAACTTCAAAGCTTCTTAATCATTTGCAACCTTAGCGAGCTGATTACAGTCGAACCCTGATGATTAAGTATACACATATAGAGAGATCATGAGGCCAAATAATTAGGTCGAATTCAATGAAAAATCGAGTTAATGAATATTCAAAGAAATCAAAATAAACCTGCTCTAAAACTATAGTTTATAATAATAATTTTTTAATTATAAATTTAAATATATTTTAATAGATTAATCAAATGGAGTGGATTTCATCCACTTTGATTTACTGAGTTAGTTGATTGGGCTGTATAGCTCAATCATGAAGGTAGTGCCGCATTATTTTTCTCTTTGCCGGTACCGTTACTCTGCCAAAATTCTGCTCTTATATATTTCTGGAGTGAGTAGCAAAATTTTATTTTTTTTGCGACTGACTCCGCTTTTAATTCTTAAATTATTTGAAACCCTAATTATTTTAAGAATATTCTTATTTATTTATTGCATGCTTTTTATAGTAAAAGGCATTATATATTTCATTTCTATCTATATCTGAATAAATTAAGGAAAAACTTGAAGGTTGTTACTATTATAAGTAACATTATTTATTCTTAAATAAATTATATTGTTTTAGTATAAAACACATGCTGAATATTAGAAAAGTTAAACAACAAAAAGAGGGAAGACAGGAATAAATATTAAAATAAAAGCGGAGTCAGTCGCAAAATCTATAAAATTTCGTGACTCACTCCGCAAATAGATAAGCTCAAAATTTTGACAGCATTTATGCATGTCTTCTAACCAGTGATTTAAGCTGCTTTATATATACTATTGAACATATGAGTTCACTCAGCTGCAACTCTACTTCAAGATGGAGTAAATATACTCCATCATAATCAAACTATTAAAATGATCAAATTTTTAAATTTATAAAATTTCATTATAAATAACAAAATATTATTAGGCTTGTTTTTTAATCTGAATATTCATTAACTCGATTTTTCATTGAATTCGACCTAAATGTATAGGTTAAAAATGCTTTTGCAACCTTTTTTTCCAGAAAAATCTTCCAGCTTACCATTTTAAATTTGATTATATTTATAAATTCAATCATTTCCTAATAACAATTGTAAAAAAAAGTTTATTTGATAAATTTATGAAAAGTTCTTTACAATAAGGTAAAGCTTCAATAAATTAAAAAAGCAAATTCTTTACATTTAATTCTCCAAAATCGATCGTTTTTGCATAAAACAATTTTAATTAGATAATTAAATTGCGATGGGTAACATTGGTTGCAAGAGTTAACTGTATGAGAAGTGACAAATAAAATTAATTTGATGATTAGAAATTTTAAGCCTGCCCACTCCAAGAGATTAAGTCAGAGAAAAGAAGTTTGACTATAAATAAGAAGTAAATGCCACAGATTTTTCTCCAGTAAGTGGGAAAGGAGATGGGAGTCAAGCAAGAGAGTCGATTGAGTGTAGCTTATACACACGAGAAAGTTTTGACTGTTAATCGAAAAAACAAAAATACGGCAAAAATAACAAACAAGGATTGTTCAACCTCAATGGCCGAACAAATACTTAGAGTGCTTTTTTGTATCATATATTATAAAGAATTAGAGTACCTAGAAAAGAAAACAATATCAAAGAGATTTCAAATCATATTACAATATGAAGAACGAATACATTTCAAACTCCAAATTTTCAAAGAATCCTATTAAAGACTAATCTGTATTTGGGAGGAAATTTTCAGCTTAAGAGCATCAGTAATAAAGAAAAGTAAATATTTTGGAGTTTAATGGAATTATGAATTTCAATCGATAGGAGGAACATAATCCCTACTATTTCTAAAAAAGGTTAAGAATAAAGAAGTAGTAAGATAATTTCTCGAACATTTTACAGGCTTTGATGTAATCAGATTTATACATCAAATCCATCATTAAAATACAAGCTTGGTTAAGAATGATTAAAGTGAGATTCAAATAGATTTAAAGATTGAATTAAATTAATAAATAGTTAACACCAAGTTCTGGTTTGACTAAACATGGCTAATAAAGCTCTTACTCTCACATAACTGAGTTCAAAGCTTACTCTTCCACTCACAGAGATTAAAATCAATCTAAAAAGGGATCTAGTAATATTAATGTTCATGAGTCCCATGCCGACTTATTTAATGTGATTTATATTGTCAAATAGATAGATTATTTTTGGATTGCATAAAATTGATAGTCAGCTGATGAAAATTTCTGGTATAAATATGATCTAACCTGTGAATACAAGCGCCACTACACACTCTTCAAAGAAGAAAATTAATAACTTTAAGTTTGAAGATGGATCTATATACAGAGGACTTATAGACTCGTTTGATCTGCTACTCGATCATGGATGATTAGTATATCCTGATGGGTCCTCCTATCAAGGCCAATTTGAGCATGGAAAATTTCAAGGTTATGGAATCTTTAATTTTGCTAATAATGAAAAATTTGAGGGGTGGTGGATACATAGCAATAAGGATATGGTGTATAAATCACTTAATTTAATAAGAAATAGTATAAATATTGGTAAAATGGTAAATAAATCAGGCAATTGACTTCACAAGATTTGCTATAGATATCAAATGACTTGGATTAAGTTTAAGACTTGATTGCCAAAAAGAGAATTGAGCTTTCCCTTAAGACTTTAGCCCCTTAATAATGAAGACTCTAATATATATTTATCACAGTTTTATCGATCGATAAAAATGAAAATCACTTAATAAACAATCAGATTACCAATAAATGAAGTATCATAATAATAAAAACAAGATGTTACTGCTGAATCCTCATTTTTTAAACCACAAATATTGAAATTTTTCCAATAACATCTTAAGACTCTTAATTTCATTAAAAAATTAATGAGACACCTGTAGAAGACAGAAATGTCAAGAATTATTAGATTATTTATCAGTGTCAAAATGAAGAATTTAAATTTATCATCTAATTTAAATTAACATTTCTTTTTTTATCTAATTATTATAATCAGTAAAAAATCTAAATTATTGATTATTTCAAGGTAATTTACAATTAATTATCATAACTTTAATTGTATTATTACTTAAATAATATTAAAAATTCGATTCTAAATTTTTATATATATATTTTTAAATAATTTTTGCAATAATAATTAGTGATAAAAATAAAAAAAACGGCGATAGATAGTAAGAAATTTGAGGCTTTCAACTATGACGATGATGAATTAGTTTAGAGAGCTTCAATTTGTTCCTAGCAATTTTCTTATGAAGATTCAAGAACTATTAAAAACAAAAATTCTCAACTTTGTAAGTGAAAATTATATGAAATTATAGATAATTTTGACCCATGTTATAATTTGTCACATATTAGAAAGAATTTAACTCATAATTTTATTAGCATTAAGAAAAATTAACAAGGATTTTAGACGATTAAAACAAAGACTCAGATGAATTTTTGGAGAGTAATGACAACGAGAGCGACCAGCAAAACTCAAATATTTAGATGAACTATAAAAGAATGAAAAACATGTAGAATTATGATAATGATGGAAATAAAAACAAATTGCGTTAAGAAGGTCACTCATTTAACAGAAAATATATAATATTGAAGGATGCTGTTGCAGATTTATATCTGTCTATCAAACAGTAAACTCGCGATGAAGTAATTTAAAAGAACATTATAAATTCACCATTATTTTTAGAACGAAACCATCACAGAGAAGAAAGAGAAATTATTAAATCTCTCGACCCCTATATAGTGATTGAATACATAAAATCCTCAGTTGATATAATTTTGAACATAAAATTCGAGGAAATTGTAAAACATCTCCTAGATAAGACAACCAATCCTCAGGATTCAACTTTGAGAGATGAAAGCTAGAGAAATGGAAATGTCAATTATGATTCAGTCAAAATAGTGAAAAAAATCGTGAATATATAAATGCTTTAATTTAAAGAAATACACAATTTACTTACTTAAAACATATTTTATAATATTTATTAGAAATATGCTAGATTATTTATAAAATAATATATTATGATGAAATAAATAAAACAAAATTGTATATTTTTGCTATTAGAGTCGATTACTTATATTGGAATTTTTAATATATAAATTTAAATATATTAATTTATTTTAAATTAAAGAAATGAAGTTTCTTTTTTGACTATATTAAGTTTAATTTATTCATAGTTAACAATAAGGAAAATTTTCAAATTATTTACTAATAAAATTAATATATCTTTAAAATAAATAAATTTTAGTATATAAAATAAATTAACTATGAATAATTTAAATCAGTGAATAAATTACATTTCACATTAGTACAAAAGTATTTTAACAAATAAAAATAATTTTTAAATAAAACAAATATAATTATAATTATAAATTATAATTATAATAAAAATGGGCGCAAGTAGTAAAAATATAATATTTACCACTGGAGCCCATTTTTAATATAAATTAATATAAATCAAACAAATTTCTAAAATATAATTATAAAAATGATTAGAAAATGACCTATTATATAATTTGTCATATTTTTAGAATTTAAATATTCCAAATTTTAATTATATTTTGAGTGATTCGATTAAGGGAGATATGTCTGACAGCAGACACCTGCTTAGCCAATAATAAACGAACTTAGCTAAGTCTAAAAATGAATAAGGCAGGAAAACATTGCAAAATCATGGAGATAAAAAGATAAATGAAAACTTTCCATTATAGTCAATTAGATCGCCAATGATTGATGATGAAAATGATTTGCTAATTGGCTTTGTTAGGTCTGCGCTCTCGAATTAAGAAGGACCTCCTAAAGTCTATGAAGAATTGATTCAAAGTTTGGAGGTTGATATCAGGAAACACATTAGGGTAAATAAGATTAAATCATAATTAAATTTCATGTTTATAGATAGAGCAATAACTTAAACTCCACATTGAAAGTGTTGAAAATTAAATTGATGAAATGGAAACTTAAGTAAGAAAATGTGAGAAAGACTTACAGAAGTAAAAAAAAACTTAAGATAAAATAAAAGCTTATATAGCAAAGGCTAAGAAATTGAATCTATATCTAAGTATAATTTAAGTTTTATTTTAGATTTATGATATCAATAAGAATTATAAAAAGGAAGAGCTCGTAAAAGATTATCAAATTCAAATATAAAAATTTAAAGATTCGGAAATTTTCCTTCAAGGTCAGATTGACAAATTATAGAAAGATTTATTGCAATAATTAAAGTAAAACTAGGATCCAATTTAGTTAGTGCTAAATTCAACTTAGCCATTTCATAGTAAAACATCAGGAATATAAGTTAGAGATATACCAAATACTAATAAGAATTAGGATGTAATCTGCTTCTCATAAAATCAATCTTTTATTTATTAAGGAACTCCTGAGAGAAAAACTCCAGAAATCATTCATCCTTATATGTAAACTCAAAATCTAAGTGGAAAAAATCATATTGGGAAGAAGTCTCATTAAAGCGGCTCTTTATGTGTGAAATAGAAATTCAATGTTCCCTAGACTTTGGTAGGCTCACTAAGTTTTAGGGCAAAAATTGGTGCTACTACTGCAACTTATAATAGCACTTAAAATTCTGTTCTGGCAAGCTAGGACAGAGAAAATACTCTTCACAAAGTAGACAAAGTAAGGGGTCTAAGGGAAGCGTGCAAAAAAAATTAATTGATTGGTTAAGCAAATAACAACGGTTGAATAATGGAGCGCACACTTATTCAAACATTATTAATAATAACATATCGGGTTTATCGATTAACTATAGCAACCAAATCATTCATAACAACAATAATGCTGCAAATAACCAAATTCATGATGGTTCCTTATATCAATTCGCAAACAACTTCATTAATAGCTAAAAATTATTGAGGAAAAATAACCCTGAACTCAATGAAGATAGTAGTAATTCAAATTTAAATTCTCACAGACGCTGCAAGTCTCAGAGTAAGTAAAATTCAAATTGCATTCTAAATATTTCACTTAGATGTTGCTCATAATAAAAGAGAAGCAAAATCAACGAAAAAGAGATAAGAAAGACACACTATAGACAAGAGGATAATCGATAAAAACGCAAGCATCGATGAATTATTTACTCTAAATGACAGCCTCTAAAAAACTCAAATGACTGATTATTAAAAGTACAGAAAGTCAACTGTAAACGAGGATATTTTACAATTTGACATATGACAGCAGAATAAATCTAGCATGGGCAATAATCATGGAATGAGTAAGCATCAAGCAATCGTGCTGGACAACAATTTAGTCTATGATTTCATAGAAAACTAGCAAAATAATACTAAGAGGAGAATCGTCAAGTAAAATCAAATCAGTGCCAGCACAGGTTCTGCAAATACGCAACAGTCCTTAAGAAACACTACAAATTAGTAACTTGCTAGATTTAACACAAATTCCCAATAATAAAACTACGTTGCACATCCTGACAAGTTTTTCCTAGAAAGTGAAGCTTAATCAATCATTCGGCAATTAATTGCAAAATGCTTTGATAAATACAAATAACACCATTTAACAACTTTAGAAACGAAATTCTCATGTTATGCCTCCAAGTTAAAGTTCACATTCAGTAGAGAGGCACAGATCAAGAAATAATAAAAATAGTTGAGTTAAAATACTACTGCTGGAGTTATGAATAAATTCGATTTAAGCATACTTGACATGCATTTTAAGACAACTACAAGCAGTTCAACTCAGTAATCTAAGAATAATATTGGAAGAAGAGATTAACTAGGAAATATTATAAATATTAAATAAGAGATGATTTCATATTAATTTGTGTTGTTATTTTTAGTATGATACATTATTATAAAGAGTAATTGTCGAATAAAATTGTTGATAAATAGAAAGAAATGAAAATGTTTCTTATTATAAATCTAGCATATTTACTTTTTTAAATTAGTATAGAGATGGATATTTTATAGTAAAAAATATAATGCAGATTGTACAGTTTATTGTATTTAATGAACAAAAAGCTTTGAATTTTGCGCTTATTTTTTATTAAAAATTTAAATTTTATTTAATTTACTTCTAATTAACAATATAAATAATAATCACAACCAAAGTAGTAATATAAACTAAGCCATTTCGTAAATCTAGCTTAATAGCTTAGCATCAACCCTTTTTGTTTTCCGCTAATTTCAACCTCAAGAGTATCTTCCTGCATCTTAATTTCGTCATCGAACTTCATTTTTATCAACTCTAATTCAGTTTCATCTTTTATTCTCTATGATATAACTAAATACTGAGCTTAATCAACTTCAGTTTAAGCTTTGATAAGCTCTGCTTCAGCTCTTGCTCTGACATTTGCAATACCGAGACCTGTTGACTAAACACTATTATTTTCAGCTTTGAGCTCGTGGAAGTATTTGTTAACTTTTATAGTTTTTAAATTTCTGAATGAATTTCTAATTTTTGCAACATGCCATCTGACTCTTATTGAAGTCTTAATGCTTAATGTTAAGCAGCAGCCTCTTGAGATCTAGTTTGAATCTTAAAAGCCATATTGACTGATTTTTAGAGGGATTTTCTTGTCTCTTCTTCTACTGGATCAATTGATTGAATATCAACTTCAGTTATCATTAAGTTATTAGCTTAGATATGGAATGGTAAGAGATTTCCTTGTTCATCCTGCTTGTCGACTGCGCTTTAAATGACTTCAGTTGAATTTTTATGGAAATTGTCGAAGGTAACAGCGCTAACAGCGCCTCTAATTCTAGATGAAATTCTCTTGCAAGCATCACCAACGAAATCTCTAACTGAGAACAAATCTCTGCATTGTTTCTCGTTAGTCTTATCAACCTTAAATTAAAAAAATAAAAACATTATCTTGAATGTCCATCTATAAGAAAGTCTAAGGAATAACTTAGCATGATCTGATGATTCAACTTGAATAATATCTGTCATAAAATCTGGTCAAAAAAAAGGCTAGTGTTTTAATTTGATTTTCTATCTTTGGCTGACCTCCTGATAAAGTATTAACAGTAAATTCTTCATATGGTTACAGCATAATCAGTTCTGATCCGAAAACAATTCTAGACTTTTTGTTATCAAAAAGTTAAACTGCAGAGATATGTGGAGCTTTGAAGCAAGCTGCAATTGATTTATTTTTTCTCTTTGGAACCTGAGCTTGTCTCTTTTCTATAAGCTACACTTAATTATCAGGAATGTAATCTATTGGTCCTTTTAACATCCAAGTTTAGCCAGCTTTGTATTTTTTGCCAGTTCTAGGATCTTAGTAATTTACTCTTGCTTTCAATAAAAGTGCTTCATCTTCATGTACTA
Source organism: Oxytricha trifallax (assembly GCA_000711775.1). Classification (NCBI taxonomy): domain Eukaryota; phylum Ciliophora; class Spirotrichea; order Sporadotrichida; family Oxytrichidae; genus Oxytricha; species Oxytricha trifallax. The sequence goes on from ARYC01017818.1 coordinate 40,909, forward strand.
CCTAGATATTCTTAATGCCTTCGAAAAGTTCTTCGCCAGGCTGAATAAAGAACTTAGCCTCACCTATTTTTAACTCTTGTGCACCATATTAAGGATTACCATCTTCACCGATTGGATCTTTGATAATTCAATATTGGTTTTAAGTTAAAACAATAATTCTCTTCTCTTGGATCAAGGTTTCGGGGGGAGGAAGTTTCCTGCACTGGTTTATGATAAAAATAATTTTTTAGGGAAGTTTCCTGCACTTTTTTTAAAAAAAATTATTTTTTTATTGTATTATTCTTTTAAACAACTATCAACCAACTTCCGGACCATTTTTAAATTGTTATAATTTTAATTTATTTATAAATAATTAGTCAATATCTATATCAGTATGAATTCTTTTCACCAATAAAGCACTATTTTGTTTAATTTAAATACCAGTTATTTAAGTCTCTTAGGCATGTTCGGCTGTAACTGATCTATTATTTATAATTCGTAAATATTTGAGATAATTCTAACTGTTCTCAATTTCTACTTTTTGTTATCTAACCTAAAGATACTACTTTTCCTATCTTACCTCAATATCCTCTTGATATTTAATGGGTCATAAAAATATACCTTTGATATTTATGTAAAAATATTATATTTTACATAAATATAAAAAAGTGCAGGAAACTTCCTCCCCCAATGTTTCATTTGCATCGATAATATGAACATCAGTAACTGACTTGTCAATAAGCCATTCTTCACCGGCTTTTCTTACTTTTCCATGAACATCTTTGAAATTTTTAAGAGCTCTGATGTGCAAAGCTATGAATTCATTTAGAACATAACCTTTTCTAGTATCTATGACATCAAAATCAGCAGTGGCCATATAATATCAAGTTTCCTGTGTAGCCACTATGAGGAAAATATTTAATGAAAATTTATAACTTTCTAATTCTCCAGTTTTTCTAGCAACCCCAAGAAAATTTACTGTATCTCTTTTTTGCTCTTAATAGTAAAGCATGATTATGTAAGACAATTATAGCTTAAATTGTCGACTTATCTTCCTCCTCAATTTTTTTGGAATGTAAGTTCCTGGACCCTTAAAAAGATATTCATCCCCAATGAATCTCTCTAGTGTCAAGGAAAGGTCTGGTAGCTGTCAAGATCAATGCTTAATTATCCTTTAAGAAGGTGAATGGCTTGACATCAGGTAAAGCTCTTCATATGGGTAGAGTGGGAAAGGCTCAGTGTAATCGGCAGCAGTTCTTATCTCAAGCTCTTCAAATTTAACTTTGACTTCACCATATTCACTTTTAATCTAGTAATAAAAATGGTTAAAATAAAGAAGTAACGTACCAGCTTTCCATCCTCATCTCTCACAATTGGATTCTTAATAGCATAGTAGTTATTAGGTGGAACCTTAATAAGCTCAGAAGCTGGTTTTACGATCTGCTCATTTGGTTATTTAATGAAATTAGATGGCCAGATCTCAATTCTATAAAGTAAATAAATCACAAAAATGTCATTATTAAATTTTAGAAACCATTAAATAATTATTATGAATAAAAAGATGTCTATACATACCTGGTTGTGTTCAAATTCTAATCTAAAATGTGTATATATTAGTTGTAACCAATCTTTATGACTCCAATAAAATCATCGTCTCCGTCTTGTTTGACTTGTTGAGCTTTTCTCATGATTTATTGATTAAAGACATGCAAAAATTTATTAGTATAAAAATCTTTAATTGACTATAAATTTATTTGTGTGATTGACTGATAAATCTTATTAGCTTATTATGGCTTAAATTTTACTGTGATTAATTTGTTATCTATGGGTTTGCTTTAGGATTTAAGTGAATTTATTAGCAATAATTCTGAGATAGATTTCGACAGTTTTATCTTTGCAAATTGAAATAACTGGAAAAAAATTAATTCTAATGATTCAAAGAATTTTAAATAAGCTAAGTTTATAAAAAGTAGCAAAATAAACAATCATGTAATATAGAGAATAACTCTTAGTCTAAGGCAGATTAGATTTATAATTAAGATACTCATTAGAATTTAAGAGATAACCATTAGGATAAAAGTTCATTTAATTATAATTTTAATTCAAAGTGAATTATTTAAAGAATTTTACTTTTTTTTTAAAGTCCAACCTTTGGTCAGAAATTATAAAATAGATAATAAAAGTAAGTTGAAAATTTGCACACTAAAAATTTAACTCCCAATAAACTTGAAATTCAACCGAATCTAGAATATCAACTGTACCAGTTTGAATATTTGAATCGCCTATAATTGATAGTTTTTTAATATACTTTTTGTATTATAAATCTTTTGGTCTCATTGATTATATTTCTTGATTCTTATATATAAGAATGTTGAAAGACTTGGATTAAGAAACTTACTAAGAAGCTTTGGATCAAATCTCACCAATAAGTGAAAATATTTTGAGGGAAAACAGTCATCCCATAAAGATTATAAAGAATAGTTTTGGCCTATAAAACATTTAAATTTAGCAACAACCCTACTCATAGAGTTCATAATAATAATAGCAGTAGCAAGTGCAGATGAATTTGAATCACTCAATGCTTAACGATGAGTTTTAAAGCATGTAGATCAGCAATTTCAGTACCATGATTAATGACCCCAAAACATTTAGATAGTTTAAACTAAAAACAGGCCAAAAACAAGATTTTATACCCGCCAAGCTCACCAGATTTTTATCATTCTTAAGGTATGGCTTCACCAATTCACCAAGGTGAGCAGTTGTAATTTCCTTAGAACTAACTGTAATTTGATGCTTTTGCCTAATAAAACCATATTCTAAATTAACAAAGTTTAATTTAACAGTAAAAATAATAGATGCCTCAAATGAATCTATTCCCACCTTAGACTCAAATAAATACGAGTATAAGGTCTCCACCTTTTTCAGATATCAACTCTTATACAAGTTTCAAATCAAAATTAGCCTACCAACATTTACCCTATGTGCTCGAATTACCCTACCTATTATTACAATCCTTTTCTACTATAACCTTAACAGTAATATTGTTTCAATAAAATGATGGCACCTTATGGCAATTTTTATGGCTAAAACTATCAAGTAAATCTCTAAAACTATGAATAAATGCAGTAGCAAATATAGGCTAAGCAACTAGGTGACATGATGGTCTAATAAATGAATTTAAATCAATAATAATTTTAGTAGATGCTTGATTCTCACTAATCCTTCATAACTTAAATGCTTGGGAACTTATCTCAATAGCAGTTAAATTAGTCTTAAAAATCTAATCATAAATCCAGTTAAAAGTACAAGCATAAAACGAAAAAAGAAGCTTAATCTTTAAACAACTCAAGCTAGAGGTATCAAAATACCAAATATTAGCTCTGGCTTGATAGAATAGAGAGAAAAGTTGATAAATTAATGAATTAACTTTAAGCACAACAATTAAATAATAATTAATCCCTGCAGCATTCACAGAGAGAAAGTAGGCATAATTTAGATAAATTTGAAAAAAAATCCACAGCTCAATCATCAACTCACAAACCTCTAGAACCAAAGAATAGCAGTTCAAACATTAACAAATAATTAAAATAAGTACTGATAAATTGACAATAAACAATCTAAATTTACTGAAGAAATCTATGTCTCAAATATAGAGACAATAAAAACAATAAAATCAATCATAATTGTAATAATAGCATCATAAAAAGTATAAAATGATGGAAATAAATACTCCACCGATGAAAGCTATGGGGGAGAAACTGACTGATAAATATTTTTTTTATTAATGCCGACTTTATTAAGAATAAAAAGATAACGATATTACTATTTGATTTATTTAATAAGTAATTTTTTAAAAAAATCATTTTACTATTTATAAAAAACACCTTACAATATTAATTTTATTCAAACAAGATGAGAATTTTCTGTTTTAAAATTTAAAAAAATAGAATACTTACATAAACGTTCCAAATTGAAGTAAAATTTAAAATTATAAAATAAATGAATGTAGAACCATATAATTATTAATTTTATTTTTACTTCTGTGCATAATATGATTTTAAATAGTGAAATGGATTAAAGTCTAAAATAATTTCATGAAAATAGTTATATATCTGATAAAAATTTCAACGATTTAAATTCCAAAGAAACATAGAATTTTGATACGAATTTTGCAATTCAAAGTGATTCTAAAAATTCTAAACAACTATATATTGAGAAATCCTAAATGAAAAATACAAATTCAGATACAATACATAAAAATGATTGTAGTTATAATATGGAATCTTCAAATCTGTGCAAAAATTTATAATCCCATTAATCTAGATAATTAAATTAGGGAAAATTTAGAGGTAAAAATATGCTCGATTTAAAATTTGTACCTTTTATTTTGTTTTATAATTCTCATTATACTTAAATCTAATAGGATGATGCAAAACAAATTTAGTATTGAAATCGTCTAATTAGATAAATCGTAAGCCAGTGATAGCGAATCAATAAAGTAGAATGCTCTAAATAACTCTGGACTTAGCATAAGAACAAATGCATAAAAATATAATTATTGCTTAATTATGATGTTTTATCATATTAAATTTACTATATCATATATAATTTATTTTTAATTAATTTTTTAAACATTTATAATATTTAGAATAAGATACTGAAAATTAATATGAAACTTTTAGAATCTAAAGTTAAAAAGATTCGTAGAAATCCAAAAATAAAGAACATACTTAAAGAAATTGATAGTATAGTGACAAGAAAAGTATTAATTAATAAACGGATTTTGACTTAGAAGGTGATGATTGTTACAAAGAATAAAGCTCATTTATATTTTTATCATTTAAAATACTTCTATTAAATTTTAATTAAAAAATTTATTCTTTTAAAATTGTATTAATTTAATACTTTTTTATATGATTTAGAAACAAAATACTTAATCAAATAAAATTAGATAGAATATAATATTTTTAAATAATTCAAGCAGTTAGTAAACATTGAATAAAGATGCTTGCCATTTAACATATAAAAAGAAGAGCAAATCAAAAATATAAAATAAAACCAAATAAAATTAAAACAATCTACAAATGCCAAAGTCTTAGAATAAGAATAAAAGGTTGTCAAGAAGTAACAACTTTATTGAACATATGAATGATGAATCATAGTCGAAATATAAGTGTTTTAAATTCCATTTAAAATAATGTGGTGATCGGGGTTTAATTATTTTTTATTCAATTAAATGCAAAATATATCCTATAATCCTGTTTAATTTATAAAAAAAAACATATACACTCATTAGGGGTGATTTATTTTTAAAAATACTATAGACTTAGAATGAAATTGTGGAATAGCCACATAAATTTTGAAGTACATTGATGCTTATAATAATTTTCCCTGTTTCTTTCAAATAATGAGGGGAGAGAAATATTTTCTTAAGTTTTATTTCCCTATAATATTGATTTCTAATACAATTTTTATATAATTCACTATATAATTTTATCTCATTTTTTTATTATTTTCCAAATAGGATAGAAGTGATAGTTCAATTTCAATTTATGGAAATAAGATTTGTAACGACTAAGTGGATTTGTAAAATCACATATTTCGTTCATGTAAAATAGGTCAGGTTGATTAAAACTTTATTAAAGTTTAGATTGATATTATAGAATAACTTATATACAGATTCATAAAATTATCATTAACGTTTTTGAAGATGACGGAAATATAAATCAAGACTTCCAAAATTATAAATCCAGAAACTCCAAAAAACTTTAGAATAAGAACAGCAAGTAATCTTTTAATTTTACAATTATATTTCAATTATATTTATTGTTTTTTTTTAAATTTAAAGCATAAATTTCCCAAAATGAGAGGCAAATCCACAAAAGAAGAGGCTCAAAAAGCCTAATTATATAATCAAGATTTAAAATCACTTAAAATGCTAATTAAGATGTGAATCCATTTTTATTAATTGATGATGAGGAATTGGATTAATCTTACAAATAGACAAATAATTAAACATATTATAATTAATCTCATTAATAAATCAATTATATATAAAATTAAATATAATTGGAAATATACTTACTTAAAATATTAAGAATGATTTAATTAAAAAATCGATTTCGATACAATAACTTATGTATTTACTAATGATAAATTAATAGCTAAAAAATAATATGCATTAATGAATTAAAAATATTTATTTTAATTCAAAATGGTATCTGAAAAAAGAGTATAAAGAAATTTATATTGATTAATATGTAAAAAGTTATATAGTTTATGAATTTTTATAAATTAATTTATTTTCTAGAATATTTTATAATTCAATAATAAATACATTAAAACGCTAATATAAATAACATAAAGCCAAAAGGAAATAACTAATTATCAAATAAGCATATTCATCAAAAGAATACCTTTGAGGATTAATTTGACTATTAAACTTCCAGCTCAGTTTTGACAAAAATAGCAGCGAAAGCTCATAGCCCTTAATACCCTAAATTTCTACTAAAAATTAACCAAAGTCAATTGCTAGATAGTAAAATTTTAGGGACTATGTATAACATTCATAACTAATTAAATCAGTTGATTTAGAGACACAAGATATTTTAATAAGTAGATAAAAATCTGATGAATTCCAGTTTTGATTTAAATCAGTCTATACATCACACAAATTTTATGAAAAAAATCAAAGATTCCCTGCAACCCCAATAGTATGGGGAAGCTCAAGGTTCAACATCCAGACCCTTAAGAATCGATTCTACCATAAATAATATAGATAATGGAATGAACGACGATACCTTCTTTATTATTGATCGACATAACTCTAATCATAAAATCTTCAAAAAGAGACCATCCTCTGGCTCTAGATTTTAAAGAAGTGAATCAGTTCAATCCTATTAACTGAAAATGCAACCTATTAGTGATGCATAGCTAAACAATAGTATTTCAGACATGAATAAACTATTTTATAGCCATTATTTTTTAGAATTCCTCTAGGATCCTCCCTCATTATTACAGAAATTAGTCCTCATTAAATGATCTTAGAAATCGCAAAGAATTCATTTAACTTCTTTCCTTCTTACCATCTCCGAGTAAATCATCTCGCAGGTTCAATTCTGATCTCGTCTAAGAATAATCTCCATCTCCAAAAAATAAAAGTTAAAGCTAACAGATTGCTATAAAACTTAACGACCTGTCTTCTCAGAAAACATCTGTAAATTCTTCGCCTCAGTAACTTTTTAATGGGAATAGTATTGTTTCTGATTAATTTCCTAAATCTCCAGAAAAAATGCCTTAAACTTATAAAACCAAAATCCATGCTGACAAACTGATTTGAGACATTGTTCCTGATATGAATATGTTTGAGTTATCCTGGGGATTGATTTCGAATTCCCATATTTATTTCTATACTAAAAATTAAATTACTAACTCAGAAAAGCCACAGATTATTATTCTAGGCAAGTATTAATAATTTAACTGGCTTGAATGAAATTTCTAGCAGAAATGATGAGAGCTCTGTAAGCTCATAAAATGATGAAGATTTTGTGGGAGCCACTCATGATAACTAGCATATTCTAGAAAGTAGTAAACAAAATAATAAAATCTGTCAAAAAACTCTTAATCCAGAAAATTACAACTAATTGTATATATTAATTTATAGTTCAATCTAATTGTTGAAATCGATTATGGAATTATCACAGCAAAGAGACTCGGCTAAAAATGTAGGCTAGGATAATTCTCCAAATAGACAATAAAAATAGAAAGAAATAGTCAGTGCATTCGATGTTAAAAGGTTTAAGACTTAGTATTTTAAATAATATATTGCAGCCTCAAGATATTAAAATTTATAATACGCTAGTGATTCATACAACCAAACAAACTCTCCCACCCTATTATGATAAATAATATTTCTTGTAAATTGATTTCAAGTTTAACAATCATTTAAATGTTTTTTTATGAGTAACATTAACTAGAATCACAATTGAGGCTCTTTAAAAATCCTCCTTACAATAGTGATAATCCCTAGCGAAACAACTCCTCTTAATCATAAATTAGAGAGAAAGCAAATTTGCATAAACACTCTTAGCTTTCAGATTATGAAGAAAGTAAGGTAACAGTCAAAACCCCATAATGAGGTTTATAAATGCTTTGATTTGTAGGGAATTTGTTAGGGGTTGGGGTTATTAATTAAATGCGAGACAAAAATAGCAAGCTTTTGGGGTCTATTTATGATGAAGAGTATATAGATTTAGTGTTTAAACTGCGTTATGGATGTGAAATGTATAGTGAATAAGTCAAACCAGTACTGAACTATAAGTCTATTGCACTGCTCTTAAAGCGTAGTCCATCAACTGTTCGCTCTCACTGCTTGAAAGCTGTGTAATTAAAGCAATAATAGCTGAATTCTTAGCCTAAGAGGAAGTCAAAGTTTCTATAGAAGCATATTGACTATCTTATTAATGAAAAAACTTTGAAGTATTGGGCTCACTTCTCTCTCGACTAACGAGCTATTATGTTTCACCGCCAGTTCCCTGAGTTGAAGATCTCTGCATAATCTGTTGCAAACATTTATAAACGAAACGGTATCTCTTACAAAGGTGTAAATCGTATCAAGAGAGTAATTGATTTCACTCTGCCATTTTACAACAACAACTTAAATTATATTTATAATTAAATGCAGAGAGCCTAATAGAATAATATTAAGTTTATTCATGCTGACGAGGCTGTGTTTACATTCAACACTTTCATCTAGAAGTCTTGGTATAAGAGGCATAGCAACATAGAAGTATATGACTAGAAAGTCAAGGTATAAACAATGGCAATTCTTGGAGGTATTAGCGAGGATGCTGGTTTAGAAACTTATGTTATTCATCCTCGCTCTATTAAGACAGAGCAGTATATTAAGTTCTTAGAGCAGCTGAGAGAGAAGTACCCTGAATAAGAGATTATACTGTTTGTTGATAATCTTTCTGTTCATAAGACTAAAGAAACAAGGAAGAGTTATGAACAACTTAGAATAACGCCAGTGTTCAACGTACCTTACAGTCCATAGTTTAATGGAATTGAGTTCTACTGGGGTATTTTAAAAGGTCATTACAAGAAACTGCTGCTATACCACTTGATGCATGACCTACCTATCGATACAGTAGACTTTATTAAAAGCCCAGCGATGAGAGTAGATAATTAATTTGCTTAAAAGTGTGCGAAAAAAGGGAGAGTGAATGTATATAAATAAGTATGTAGTTAATTCAATGAATAAATAAGTCACATTTAAAATTCTTTAGTTGGAGCTGGCTTCTCTTTCTTTTCTTCTACTTCTTGCTTCCCTCCTCCTAAGTTTCTTCTCTTGCTTCCAGCTCCAGCATCTATGTTCATTGACTCTGGAGGCTAAATATTTGAATAAAGTCTCTTCCTAACTTCATACTTCGTTTGCGACTTTCGATCTCTGTGAAGCTTGCTCTATTCCTTCATCAAGAAGATGCCAGCACCATATTTTTCTAAAGAGTTAGGCTACAAATCTTACTAGAAATATAAGTATGCTTCTGCAGCTCTGATAGGCAGCTCTCACTTATCTTGATTCCTTGTTTTTCCTTATCTTCTGAAGAGATGCTGTACCTTTTATTATAAGATTCTTGAATAATTTCTTTCAAGTAATCACCTTTAATTGTTGCAAGAATGCCAAAGAAATAGTTTCTTTCAGGTAGTTTATTTGACAACTGCTTCTTAGTAGGCAGGTACTGCTAAACCTCTGGGTCATTCATAGCAATATCATATAAGTTAGTCACTGAGATTTCTGGAGAGTTTGGAATCTGCAAATTTTATATCTTAAGTTTTTACTGCTTTCTTCTCTTCGCAGAGTATCGTTCTTAAAAATGAAATTTTAGTACCTTCCATTGTTGGCAGGAACAAACCAACTACATAATAAAGATTAGCTGCTATGAGTACATTACCTTGGTGCACCAAGTAGCGATGCAAATCCTCCTTGCTTCTAAATCTTTGAATAAATTCTTGTGCTTGCACTCTTTTCATTTCATCATTCATTGACTCCATCTTGTTTACAGATCTAAGAAATAATATTCAAATTTAAGTTTATTGATTTCAATTATGTACCTCTGTAAAACTTACTATTATATATGAGCATCCTATAGGAGGTCAACCTCTAAGTAGGATATGGAGAAGGTTTTGAGAACTGGTTTCAAACTTGAGAGATTGATATCAATTTCTACTGTTATAGTTCCATATTTTTAAATTTAAATTGGTACGTACTTAATTAGGAGCAGCTCCTAAAATGCTAGTATAATTAATTAAAGCTAGTACTTAATTAGGAGCACCATAAATTTAATCATAAAATCACAAAATACCTCCTAAAGCAGTACGTACTTAATTAGGTGCACCTCCTAAATCGGTACGTACTATAATCAACTTATTATTGAAAGTAAAAATGGTTACTTCCTCACCCATATTTAGAGCTGGATCGACTCTTAAAACTCATAATTATTCTCTAATACTCTAAGAACTTCCCTTGAAACTTGTAGGCATGCAAAGCTCTCATATAAGCTCTCAGTTATAGAGGCAGTTTTATAATTTTAAATTAAAATTTGAGCGTAACATTTTAAGAAAAACAACAGCACTTCCATCAAACTTAACGAGACTTCCCTTTGGCAGCAATAAAAAGTGTGATAGCTGTGAGATGAACTCTCATAAAGAACTACCAGAGCTTTCACTGTTATTAAAATAGAAATTAATAATAGAAAATAAAAGGCAAACAAGTGTGTGGGAGACAGAGAGGAGGAGAAAGGTAATAATGAAATTCCTATACAAACTGAAGAAGTTGAAGTCTATTTTTGTGAGTTATGTGAGAGAGATTTTGCTCATAAATCAAGCTGGTACAGACATATGAAGGAGCATAGAGAAGCCAAGCCCACTGTCTACTTAAAGCATGATAAAATAGATGGAAAGTATGACTGCTTTGAGTGCCATAAGCAATACTCTCATACAAGAGACTTGAAGAAGCATCTATTAAAAGCTCACAAGAAAGATATAGAAATTGAGAATCATGAAGTTGAGCTGAAGCTTCTCAAAAAAAGAAAAGCGAGGGAATATTCTAAGGTCGTAGTGCCTGAATAAGCTAGAGAGTTAGAGTATGTTAAGAAGGCACGCAACCATCTGACCTCTGAAATAACAAAGATTATGATCAAGATTAAATATAAAAAGATTCCCGTTCTTGCCTAAATTAACCTAGACACTTCACTTTAAAGCTATCTTATATTAGAAGACTCCTTTAATAAGAAAGTTATCAATGATCATCAATACGCATACAAGGTGTATCCCTTCAACTATCTCTTAAGTGATGATAAATATTAAATGGAGTTTACAAATGAGTATCAAGCACTCGCTCAAGCAAAGTTTAAAGAGTGTAGTTACTTAATCAATCTAGATGCTATTCTTCTTGCCAAGGATCTTGTTGCTTTCAGACTCCCAATCTATGAAATGACCCTTATAGATTTCATAACAGATCAAAGGAATCATAAGTAACTTGGATAAATAGCAACAGTATAAGGTATTAAAGAGCTTCATAAGTTAGGGTTTATTCACAGAGATTTGAAGCCAGAAAATATAATGATAAACTTTTCACCAGTAAGAGTAGCAATAATCGATTTCAACAGAGCCTAAAGAGTTGAAGTATCAAGGCTTGGAACTGTAATGGGAACTCAAGGGTACTATCCAGAAAGAGAAGACTGGAGAGATGGTGACTTTTAGTGGGATGTATGGGCATTAGCAGCAATAATAATAGAGTGCGATATGCCTCGCAACGATTACTATTCTACAAGGTGTGAGAAAGATGCTAAGTAAATAATAAAGTAGTTTATAGGCAAAACCAGAGTCTGACAATTAATAAAACAAATGGCAGAATGAATAATAATAAAACCAAACTCAAGATTAGACATATCAATAGAGCAGATAGAGTTGTGGTTATGTAAGATCAACTTCAGACCTCTCCCACATGATCCAAAAGTTCATTTTTAGTGATTAAATTAAATACATTTACTATATATTTAAAATAAAGACCTATTAATAACCCCAACCCCTAACAATTTCCCTACAAATCAAAGCACATATAAATCTCATTAAGGGGTTTTGGGGTTTTGAGTGTAGGGAAATTTTTTTGTCAAAACGTAGAGCGGTAGAGACTAGTCCAATCAAAACCCCAAAACCCATTAATGAGTTTTATATGTGTTTTGATTGATGAGGGTAATGTTGGGGATTAGGGTTTCTTTATGATTTGTTTCATTTTCGTTGTGAGATTCTGTGTAATTTATTATTTTCATGGTTGAGATCTTTGATAATTTAGTTTTTATTATGACTACATCTACATAAGAGCTATGAAGAAAAAATTTCATTACGAAAATTTTAATTATAGTACATTAATTGTTGCTTTGCTTATTTAATCAGAATAGCTAATTTTATGAAAGCATCTTCTTTTAATTCTTAGGAACTCCCTTTTTTTAAAAGCTTTGGTACCAACTGAGAATAAATTCAGGTTGGTACTGGTACCAATTAGGTTTTGAACCATTTTGGAACTTTTCCATTAAAACCTCATTAGTTTAAAACTAGGTACTTATTAAGTTTTAGTACTATTAAATTGGTACCAATTAAAATTAAACAAATTTAGTACCGGTACTAATTAAATTAATATAAATTTAGTACTAATTTAATGGAATTTAATTGTTTGAAATGGAAATCTATCTCTGGAATTTGTTACAGTTTTTGCAAACTTTCTCCATTTCTCTATACAGGGTTGACCTCCTATAAGATACCCATATTTTAAAGGTATCCTAAAATTAATAGAAACTAGAAATACAAAATTTAAAGATTTATATCCATTTATATGACTTCTGGAACTAAATCATTACATGAGTGAAGATATCAATCACCTTAAAATCACTCATTTTATACAAATTTTTATTTAATTTTTGCTTATGTTACCATACTTTTTTCTATTGGACGAAAAATTGATAATAAAAGAAATTAAAGTGTTGAATTGATTTTGAAAATATCATTTTTAAAAAAATTAAAAAATATTTGTGCATAAATGCCCAATTTTTAAAAAGATTCAATCATCAAAATTCATAAAAACGATCAGTAAAAGTTAAATTTATAAAAACAATGTAAAAGAGATAAAAATGTCAGTCAATCTTATCTTTTTCAAAAAAAAATGCTATTTAATGTATATAAATCTGAAAACAAATAAGTTAAGCTTTAAAATAATGATCACATAAAATCTTAAAAATTTCATAACTAGAGTGAAAATGATGCTTCCTTGCTAAAATAAACCCTAATCCCCAACATTACCCTCATCAATAAAAAAACATATAAAACTCATAAAGAGTTTTTGTGGTTTTGAATGACACCTCTATATAAAAGATAGATAAACATTTAATTATTATCACTATAATCTTAAAACAATAATTCGAGGTTTAATACCATATATATGATGTTACTCCTTAATAAAGGGTGAGAAATTTGCTTAAGCAGACAGTGAATATAGCACGATAAAATGATGTTGAAAGTTTTCAGAAAGGAATTGAAAAATTTAAAAACCAAATTTAAAAAAAACTTTTTAATGGGATTATGATAGTAGCTCATAATAAGAAATTGAGAGTAAGTCCTAAGAGGATAGAGAGGAAATTCAATATTCAAATTCAACAGTTCAAGATTAAAATACAAAGAAAAAATCTTAACCAAATGATTCAAAGATTAAAATTCAATATTATAAAATGATAAGACAAATGCTTGGAAACTTAAATTAAATATAATTTTAATCATGAGATTTAACAAATTGAAGAATTTATATTTTTTCAATAGATTTCTTTGAAAGTGGAAACTGAACCTCTAGCGAATCCTTCAGCTCCTGGAGATGCTTCAGCATGCATAAGGAATTCAGTTTGACCTGGCTCAATAACTTTGGTTATTTTACCTGAGATTTCAGAGAAGACCATGTTTCTTGATGAGTTACAGTCAAGAGTAACTTCAATTGCTCTTGATTAAACATTTTCAATACCACAAGTGATGGTATATGATTACTCGCAAAATTTGTTGAGGATTCTATAAACTCCTGGTCTTTCTTCTAATTGTTCACCGAATCTTTCAAGAATAATTTTGTTTACAAAGACATCTTGATTTCTCTGTGGTGTGGGTTCCTCAATTTGAATTTCAATTGGTTTCAATGAGTGAATGGTAAGCATGAAACATCTTGATTCGCAAGAATACAAATCTTTATCGTATCCCCATTTCTCGAACCATCTCCATACTGCATTCTCACCTTGAGTTCTAATGGCATCCTTCCAGAATTCAATGAAACCTCTTCTGTTAATTCCACCCTCGTCGTTGTTGCAGAAGCACTTTGATATTTTTTTGTGGAATTCATCTTCTGTAAAGTTAATGTTCAACCTTGCATAGAATTCTTGGAATTCATTAATCTCAAGCACGTTGTTAATGATGACCTTGTCTAATCTTCTGAAAATATCTCTAATGCAGAGCTCAGCAAGTTGATTGAGGTCTCCATTGCTATCGAGCAACTTAATGTATTCACTCTTAGCAGAGGGTGGTCTCTTCATTGTGCATCCACTTGTTCTTGGTAAGATCAAATATTCATCGGCATCAAGCTCTACATCGAGTTCAACTTATCTCTCTGTACTGAATTCTTTCATGAAAATCAGGTCAAGAGCTCCCTTCCTCCTGTTCTTTTGAAGAATGGCGACATCGATAGCGATGTATGGTTTACGCTTGATTAAAATTTGAATTCTCTCGTCCTCTTGATGAATACCAATAAGAACTCTTTGCTTTTAGGGTACCTTGATTTCATAAACCTCCACACAATAAAATTATAATTTTTTTTAAAAAAAGCAAGCCTTAGTAATATTTGGATTTAGCTAGGTTATCAAGGTCAAAAATTCTAGTGCTGAATTTACCCTTAACTCTTATTTCTTCCCAGTCGCTAACTTTACAGACGTTCAAAGCTCTAAAGTGTTATGAGAAGTCTCTGAAACCCATCCAGAAAGTACCATCATCACCAAAAACTGGTTTAATATTGGTAATAAAAATAAAATATAATCAATAAATTAAACTAATTCTAATTAGATTCGGTTATAGCAGCTTTCATTTGGTGCCCCATGAATTTCTAATGTTCACTAATTAGTTTCCATAGGCTTCTTTCACTTAAATGACTGAGTAAGCATGACCAGGTATTATTAATAAAATGATGAGAATGATAAACTAGACATTAATCTTTTTAAATGATATTAATACAAGGCCACCAACTTCAGTGGGACCCCCAGTCTCAGTCCATCTGTCCTTTCCTGCAGTTGATGAACTGATGAGATAACAACTTTCATCAAAATTGCGCATTTTCTGAAGAATTCACCATTATCTATAGTGTCTTAAATGGCTGGGTCTTCGAAGTCAAAGCACTCAATAAAAAAAATAAACCTCCTAAATTTAACTTTTATTGCCATTTTTATACTCTGTAGGACTTCCAGTCAAGTCCATCATACCTTCATTGGCGAATCCACTTCTAAGAGTGTAATAGTTTCCATGAATCTTAGCATATGCCTTCTCTAAGAGCAAAACTCAAAGTTCGTTACCGTTTCCTCTTGAAAAGATTGGACCTCCCTCTGCTGTGCATGGGAAATAATCATCGACTGTTACTTCCATCCATTCACCGTTTTTGCAGACTTTTATTTTATTAAGACCTTTTTCGTTGTATTTTTGAGCGATAAAATGTTTGTAATATGAATACATACTCTGATTTTATGTTTTACTAATAATTATGACTTAAATTTAAACTTAAAAAGTCTTTCAACTAGATGTGGCATTTCAGCAAGAGAAGCAGTGCGCACATGAACCAGCAATCACCAAGTTGACCTTACTTGATATCATTGGGTTCAATTTTCTTGTAGAAAACTTCTGGTGAGAACAATCCTTGGCTTTCATCAATAAATAAAAAATACCTTGGGTCTTTTTCAAACGATTGGTTGACCAAATGGTTAGCTCTCAGTAGCTGGATAAATGCTCCTATCGACTGGTGGGAATTCAATATCCAAGAAAATGATATTGTTAGCTTCCTTCAGCTTTCTTCCGATAGTATCTAAGGGCATGATATGGTAAGGGAAAGTCTCAAATAGCTGTTTGGAGTATTTCTAGAGTGAAGGAATATCTGTTGGAATGGGAAGGTCAAGAATCTAATTTGTCAAAGATTTAGGAACTCCTTGGCTCTTAGCAGCATTCTTAATGGTGTAAGTAAATTTAATTCTCAACAACCAGTCTCCGAATACTTTGACTTGTGCAACTTCATCATTTGCGAAGGGTTAAAACTTGACCTGCTTGGTAGTTTGATAAGAATTGGTAAAAGATGCACCTTCACTTCCTTTAATATCTACTAAGATCTCGACTTCCTTGTCTAGCTTGGTTTCAATCTAATAAAATGAGTAAGATGACAATTGCTAAGGAAATTACTTGAATCACTTACTCTGTAAATGTTGGTTTGATAGAGATCTTCATAATTTTGATAAGAGGGCTCTACTTTCTTGTAGAGAGTGATTCCTTCTCCGATATCTTGGGAAAATGTGTCTGCCATATCTTTCTTTGATTTGATTGTTTACAATAAATGTTATACTGTTACTTTTTATTAAATAAAATTTATATCTTAACCTCTATTTAAATTAAATTCTTCATTTTTGGAGTAAATCTTTTGCTTACACATCAAATTATTAGTACTTACCTCTTTTTATATTGAAGCCATATTTGAAATTATTACTCCAAAAACCTCTCATTATTTTTTTCAGATTTATTGCAATTATAATTAATCTTGCTTACTTTCTTAATATATTTTTAGAGTTTATATTTGAAATTTACAGGGGAAAATAAAATACTTAACTATTAAGTTAAATTTTTAGGTTTTAAATGATGGTTGGTGGCATAAAATACCAACTGATCCCATACTTTGACTCTTGCTTGTTATAAGATTTTACATCAAATCAATTATGGTATTAAGATTCTTTTGTAAATTCTATAGTTTCAAGTTAATCTCATGAAGAGTGTGGTCTGAGTACTCTTATTCTTTTCTCGTGTCTAAAAGTCTGTATCTTTTATGCTCACACTATGAATGTTTTAGAATTTATGAGATTAATAAATTACTCTTCTAAACTCTTCAAGTCTGCTTTAAGTTCTTTTTGAAATACCTATTGTCCTTGTAATCTCATAAAGGGATGTGATTTTGTTTATCACCTTAAGTTAAAAATGTAATAATTATAAATATTACATAAATATGCAATCCCCTTAATAATATGTTGTTGTAAGCTTTAGTCTTTTCATAAATCTTGAAGAGCTATTCATCTGGTGAATCACTAGACCTAATATTAGACATGTCTTTGATTTCTTCCTTCAACTCTTCCTTATCTCTGATACGTTTATATTCAAACAAATCTACTACACTCTTCTTCATCTCATAAACTTTGAGCTTTCCGATAATTTCATTACCTTGGTCGGTTTGCTATTAATCATCAGAAGATTGTTGAGATTGATACTTCTGTACGTTCAATCTACTTCTACCAATATTTTAGATCCCAAAACTTTCATAAAAATAGTAAAAATCAAGTTATTGATTAAGTAGGATGTTATTTATATTTTAATTCAATTTAATTTATAAATTATATATTACGATCAATTCAATTAAAAAGTATGATTTAATATCTGCAAGCATTTGATTATAGGTTTATATGGAAAAAATCTCTCTTTTCAATACCTTTGACATTTTGATAGTTATCAGCATTCATATTGAAGAAATCAATACTCTTTACACTGATATCGTAAAGTACTTTTTAGCAAGTTCTAGTGTATTTATTTCAAGATGTGAAACACAAGAACCCCTGATAGTCGAAGGAGCTCTTTACATGCTCATTCACGCATTGATTGTACAAAGTCATGCCATCAGGAGAGTTTTCTAGTTAAATAGAATACTAAATTGTCAAGTAGTTTTGGAAGACTTGGTACATTGATCTTAATTTACCCTGTAAGAAACCTTTTAAAGTGCAACTCATACTATCTGCCTCTATATTAAAGATAATATACAAAACTTAATGCTCTTACTGAACCTAAAAGAAATTCTAGTTAATTCATAACTATAATCAGATCATAGAATTTGGAATTAAACAAAAAATAGGTATAATTAAAAATATAATGGTAAAATTACAGGTTGCAACTTCTTTACTACTATCTCTACTCATATCAAATTCTAAGGCTTCTTATTACGAAAAGATTGAAGCGTTTAGTTTTGATTCATCATTGGGAGAGTACCCACTTGGCTATGTGACGTTTGGCTCTGCAATTAATCTAGAGAATAGTATTAAGTTAGTACCACCTGTTTAGTAATTGAGTGGTACAATATTCCTTAATCAGGTAGCGTAAAATCTTTCATTAAATCAAATTTTTTATGCTAATTACAAGTTCATTTTTGATTCACATAATAAAGCAATTAAATCTGATAGAAAAAATCAATTTTTTTGCTAAGATTTTTCGAATAAATGCATAAACACACACGTTCAAAAACATCCCGTTAAAACTCTAATAATAAAGCTGAAAAAGTGTTGAGTAGTTATAGAAACATATTAATCTAACTTTAAATTTAATTTCTTTGAGATTCTTGAAGAATAAGTATAATCCAAGGAGTAACTTCTATTCAATTAATTATTTGTTGAATTATAGATGACTTTATAATTTAACTGAAAATTGACAATCTTAAGCTAAACAAAATACTTCAAAAAATTGCTTGAGCACTCCTCCACTCTTCACAAAGAGCAATCAAAAGTCAGAGATATTTCATATGAATTACTGGGCCACATAAGTATTTCTGATATTCTTATCAACACAGAATTAATAGAAAACAATGTGTTGAAAATCAGTGAATTCATATACTAGTAATTCCACTCAATAAATAAGCCAGATTAGTATTTAGAGCAATAATAGTAGCAATAAAAACAAGTTTCAATTACAAATCAAAGTAGCAGCACTATCGACAGTTCAAACAACATGAGTAAAACTTAGGTGTTTGATTATTCTGATTAAAATAGCATAAATAACTAAAGTAATCAAAACCCCAAAATCCCTTAGTGAGGTTTATAAGTGCTTTGATTTGTAGAGTATAGTTGGGGTCTTATTGGGGTTAGTAGAGAAAAAGCAGGATTTATATGAATTTAATGTAAATTTAATGATTATTAGGTGATTTAACTCAAACGAATTTAATTTGCTTGTCTTTGTTATATCTCTTGAATCTGGCTGTCTTTAGTGGCTCAAGCATGTCGTCTAATGATTATCTAGGATAGTGAGGAGCTCTTACTATTATCATCTCTACTAAATTTCTAATTTCTTTGCTTACATCTTCTTGCTAGAAATGCTTTTAAGCTAAGCTAATTGATTATTTTTCATGCTTTGTGCTAAAGTAAGACATACTTTTCATATCGCTTTCTAATATAATAGCAGCAACTGCCCATACATCCCACTATACTGAACCATTAGTCCATTTCTCTCTGATTGGAAAGTATCCAGGGGTCCCAAGAACCTTAGCTAAAGTTATATTTTCTTACCGTAATGCTCCATTGAAATCGATGACAACTACTTCTAAAGGGCATAGGTTCAACATAACATTTTCAGGCTTCAAATCTCTATGAACATATCCAATTGACACCCTTTATCATATCTGATAGAATGTCATTAAAATCATTTGGGTATCTGTTATGATATAGATAGTCTCTAA
This sequence comes from Oxytricha trifallax, assembly GCA_000711775.1. Classification (NCBI taxonomy): domain Eukaryota; phylum Ciliophora; class Spirotrichea; order Sporadotrichida; family Oxytrichidae; genus Oxytricha; species Oxytricha trifallax. The sequence goes on from ARYC01017818.1 coordinate 60,701, forward strand.
GAGTCATTTAAAATTTCTTTAGTCTAAGTGTGATGAAACCAAAGCCTAAAATAACTCCATCTAACTTTAGCAAATTCTTGCAGTCTCTTCTTTGTGCCTCTCTTAGAACCAGATATTCGTTAGCGAATTCATTCTGGTACTGCTCATTCTTAATTAGATAACTGAAAGGGAAAACTTTATATGCATACTCATCAACCACTATGATCTTTACTTTGTTAGGCACGCTTATAAGGTAGAATTTTTGAAATAAAAGTCAATTTCAGACTGTTAAATTAAAAAGAGAGATATATAATCAGGTCCTTAGTAGATCAGTTATTAAAATTAAAAAGCTGAAATTAGGTTTTAATCCATCTTCTATCGCAGTATTATTTGCACGTTCATCTCTGTTCTCTTCTTAGTAATGTGTTTGAACTTTAAGTCTCCGAACCTCTAGTGCTTTAATCGGTGTAGTATCACTTAAATCCGTGCTCTCATATTTCGGTAGCTTATCTTAGTAAATCTGCGTGATTTTGAGATTTCGTCATTTGACTCAGAGCTTCCGTAACTAACAGTATACTGTTGAACACGAGCAACAACTGTAAAAAATTGTATCGTAAATCGATATTTTATATTTTACATATAATTTGTTGCTGCTGCGTTACATTAACATCACAATTTTCACAAATATTTTTCATTTTTGCCTAAAATTAAAACATTTATGGAAGAAAAGAATACACTAAAGAGAAATAAGTTTTTGCGAAAGCAAAAACATTTTAGGCAAAAATGAAAAATATTTGTGAAAATTGTGATGTTAATGTAACGCAGCAGCAACAAATTATATGTAAAATATAAAATATCGATTTACGATACAATTTTTTACAGTTGTTGCTCGTGTTCAACAGTATACTGTTAGTTACGGAAGCTCTGAGTCAAATGACGAAATCTCAAAATCATGCAGATTTACTAAGATAAGCTACCGAAATATGAGAGCACCGATTTAAGTGATACTACACCGATTAAAGCACTAGAGGTTCGGAGGCTTAAAGTTCAAACACATTACTAAGAAGAGAACAGAGATGAACGTGCAAATAATACTGCGATAGAAGATGGATTAAAACCTAATTTGAGCTTTTTAATTTTAATAACTGATCTACTAAGGACCTGATTATATATCTCTCTTTTTAATTTAACAGTCTGAAATTGACTTTTATTTCAAAAATTCTACCTTATTTAAATAATTTTCAATGGAGCTGCTAAGATCAACTGCATTCAATGAAGGAATATGCATAGCTCTCTCTTAGAAACATCCGGAAAAGGTGTTTCCTGCAGGTTGATTCATTGTTTCAAATGGTTTCTGCTTCTTGAGCCCTTTCTGCTATTCTCTCTGAAACTCAAGAGTATTTGATTTTCTCTTTGCTGGGACTAGTTTTTGAGTATCTACATCTTAAACCAAGAACTCACTAAGGTGATGCATTTGCATATGCCTTTTAACTTTAGCTGAGTGAGTATATGACATCATGCATGTCGTGCACTAATACCTGCCATCTACCTTATCGTGCTTGAAATACACCTTAGGCTTTCCAGAATGTATCTCTTTTATATGCCTCTTCAAGCTTTATTCAGTTGAGAAAAAATTCTAGCACTCTTAACATTAAAATGTTTTTATTTTTTCAACTGGTAGCTGTTTTTTTTCTTTCTCAATATAATCAATTTGAGTTTAAACTGCTATCTTTGTGCTCTCCCTCTCGTTTAAAATTTCTATGATAAAAACCTCTGCTTCAAAACCCATGAGCTCTTAGCTCTACCTCCCTTAACATAAATAATCTCATTTTTTAGTTTAGCCAAAGTTTAGCTATGATTATCCTGCTCCAAGAGAAACTGCTTTACGATTTAAGTTAGCCACCATGTTTAAATTCAAATTCAAATTTCTATTATAAAGCTTTAATAGCCTCTCTAGTTATAGTTACTATGTATAGGAGTTGGCACTGCAACAATAATGGTTGATATTGATGAGTTAGAGATCATATTTATACTTAGTTTATTACTATAATTTTTCTAATTTCATGCTAAATCTTTTTAATTTTGGTACGAACTTAGATAAACTTCAGGTTGGTAATGGTACCAATTAGGTTTTGAACCATATTGGAACTTTTCCATTAAGACCTCATTAGTTTAAAACTAGGTACTAATTAAGTTTTGGTACTATTAAATTGGTACGAATTAAAATTAAACTAATTTAATACCAGTACTAATTAAATTTAAACAAATTTAGTACTATTTTAATGGAACTAAATTGATAAAAATGGAGCTCCATCTCTGCAGTTTGTTACAGCTTCTGCAAACTTTCTCCATGTATCTTTGCAGGGTTGACCTCCTATAAGATGCCCATATTTAATTGTAAAATCTTAAACAATAGGATCCAGAAGTCTATAAATTATTATTTGAAATTAATTAATAGGAAAACGAACAAATATGGAATCACCCAATGATCAAATGAAAAGAGTTGAGGCTCAAGAAATGATATCAATATTCAGAAGTAAGGAAGATCTCTATCGATACCTAACTTTACATGGTAAGATAACTTGATGACTATTAACATATTATACAGTTGGTTTATTCCTTCCAACGATGGAAGGTACCAAAATTTCATTCTTAAAAGCAATACTTTGTGAGGAGAAGAAAGCTTTTAAAAATAAAGAGATTAAACTAAGCTAAAATTTTTTGAAAATAAATCGAATTTAATTTGAAATATACATTAATGAATATAAAGGTGCAAAGGTTAATTAAGACAATTAAGAATGCATAAGGTAAAGCCCTAATTAGGGCATTTAATTTAGTTATTTCTCAATAAGCTTATTTCCAATCAACCCAAGATATTCTGACTTCCTTCCTTGAGCTTATAAGCTCATAAGTGTGGGCTTATAAGCTCAAAATCTTCCAAAATCACCCACTTCAAGGGTCATTTTCCAAAAATCTGTTTTTTAAGTAAAAGTCTTATAGAGGGCTATAATGCCCATTTTATGTTAATTCTTAATTAAAGTAGAAATTATATATTAAAATTTTAAATTCATATTTTAAAACGTAATAAATTTAAGGCTGATTTAAATTCTCTATAGAGAATTCTATTAAAACTAATTTAAGTTTAATTTTTAATGATTTTTAATAATTAAAGCCTAATAATTTCTACTTTAATTAAGAATTAACATAAAATGGGCATTATAGCCCTCTATAAGACTTTTACTTAAAAACCAGATTTTTGGAAAATGACCCTTGAAGTGGGTGATTTTGGAAGATTTTGAGCTTATAAGCCCACACTTATGAGCTTATAAGCTCAAGGAAGGAAGTCAGAATATCTTGGGTTGATTGGAAATAAGCTTATTGAGAAATAACTAAATTAAATGCCCTAATTAGGGCTTTACCTTATGCATTCTTAATTGTCTTAATTAACCTTTGCACCTTTATATTCATTAATGTATATTTCAAATTAAATTCGATTTATTTTCAAAAAATTTTAGCTTAATAGAAATTCCCAACTACCCTGAGATTTCAGTCACTAATCTTTATGAGGATGCCATGTAAGATGAGGAAGTGGTAGTTTACCCTCCTACCAAGAAGCAACTTTCTAATAAACTCCCAGAAAGGAACTTCTTCTTTGGTGTTCTTGGTACAATAAAAGAGGAGTATCTCAGAGATATTATTGAAGAAGCACATAAGAAACGACATTCTATCTCTTCCTGAAGACTAGAAGAAGTAAGGCATTCTATTAAGCTCAGCTAGGCTAGAGGAACTTAAGAAGCATCCTTATCTTTCAAGTAAGCTTTGATATATAACTTTGTAGGAAAATCTGGCACTGGTATATATCTTATGAAAGAGCATGCTAAGGTTCATAGAGAGAGAAAGTCACAGAAAATTCATGAAGTGAGCAAGAGACTTTATAAAGATCTTTAAAAGCCAGATGAAATGAACATAGATGCAGGAGCTGGCACAAAGAGAAGAAATATGGGCCCAATCAAGCCATAAGAAGAGGAGAAGAAAGAGAAGCCAAACCCATTTATGGGCCAGTTTAATATGTGAATATATTCATTCGTTTAAATCTAAAACTTATTTATAAACATTCATTCTTCCCTCTCTCGCACAAATTGTTGTCTTATCTACGCTCACTCTCTTACAGCTGCTTTGAATCAAGTCTACTGTATCGATGGGCAAGTCATGCATAAGATGATACAGCAGCAGCTTCTTGTAGTGAGTCTTGATTTAACTCCAGTAGAATTCTATTCCATTAAATTAAGGGCTATAAGGAACGTTGTATACAGGAGTTATGTTTAACTCTTCATAAGCTTTCTTAGACTCCTTAGTCTTATGAACTGACAGGTTATCAACAAACAGGATGATCTCTTGGTTGCTATACTTCTCTCTGAGCTTATGTAGGAACTCTATATACTACTCTCGCTTAATAGAGCGAGGGTGAATAACATAACTCTCTAAGCCTGAATCTTCACTTATACCAGCTAAAATTGCATGGGTGACTACCTTTACTTTTTAGTCATAAACTTCTATGTTATCATACTTCTTGTACCATGACTTATTAATAAAAGTGTTGAACGTAAACCCAGCTTCATCTGCATGAATAAACTTGATGTTATTATCAATAGCTCTCTGCATTTAATCATACATATAGTTTAAATTATTACTATAAAATGGCACTGTAAAATCAATCACTCTCTTCAATCTGTTGACAGTCTTGAAAGTAATACCATTTCGTCTATAAATATTGGCTATAGTCTAAGGAGAGATACGCATGTCTGGAAACTTGCGATGAAACATGACAGCTCGTTAGTCAAGAGGAAAGTGAGCCCAATACTTTAATGTCTTAGAGTCACAGAGATAGTCAATATGGACCTGTGAGAACTTTTATTTTCTTGGAGGATGTTTTCAAGAGCCTGAGTTATAATGTTAAACAGCTAACAAGCAATGATACCTAACAGTTAAGGCACTCTTGTGTAGGAGTCTTTTTATGGCTGTATAATTCAGCACTGGTTTTACTTAGTCTATATTAATACTTGTACCAGACCTAAGCTTACGCAGTAAATCTAAATATTACTCATCATAAAGAGACCCAATATTTCGCTAATTTCTATTTCTCATTTTGCAATTTGACTTAATTTCTCTACTAACCCCAATAAGACCCCAACTATTCCCTACAAATCAAAGCACTTATAAACCTCTCTAAGGGGTTTTGGGGTTTATATTGTAGGAATGTAGAATAAAACAAGTGCTGGGAGTAAAGTGTTGAGCTAATCATAACAAATTAATAGTCAAATTTTGGCAAGCTAAGCAGGTGCTAATACTGGAAAGAATGGATCAGTTGAAATTAAGATAATATTAATTATATCTAAATTTATAAAGTTTTTTTCTTATAAACTAATTACATTATATTTATATGGTCTTTAAATTGAGTTTACTTTTATTTTGGATTTTTACTTTTTTATTCATGAAATTGTGAGCTTTAATGAAAAAAGAAATGTATCTAATTTACTTTATCTCTCTCATATTTAATGATTATTTATTTTAATAAGAAACTTATATAATTTATACATCTTATAAAAATAAATTTTGGTGCATAAAAACTAGTATTAAATTGATGGAACATATGGGGACTAAGAAGATATTATAAGCGTCGTATTTTTTAATTTAAAAGAATGCTAATTTAAAATCCTGCAAAGTATTAGAATTATAAACATATTAGAGTAAATATTACATAAAACATTATCAGAAAAAAGTATAATAATACAGAGGTTTTCAGATTTGAATTTAAAAAAATACAATTCATCAATATGTAATTTTCATTTAGTTTTCAAAAGCTTTTGTTTTTAAATAATAAATTAGAAAGATCAGAAACCAATTTCTGCTTTAACAAATGAAAAACTAATTACAGGTAAAAATTTAAAACATCACGTATCAATTAACGATGGAGTAACCTCTTCATAAGTTTAAAAGAAAACTATAGTCTTAGGTCAGCAATGCACAAATCAGCCATGAAACTAGAATAAAACTAATTGTGGAAGCACTCGCGTGCATGAAGACAGCAGATCTTAATCAAGACCTTCATATTAATCAAAAGTTCTTACAGCTAGTAGTAAAAACTAGGGACCTTAATAAAATTATAATGATGATTCGTAATAATTGAAGTAGTAATAAATAGATGATAAGAAAAATCCAAAGTCCAAAAGGTGTATATATAAATCTACTAAATTACATCATATATTCCATTAAGCTTTAATGGGATCAGTAAAAAGATTCATAATTCAGTTTTGGGTAAGTTACAATTTTATACTTACTTGAGTATGGTATTGGTGTAAAAGTTAAAGGGGTAGAACAATTTAGACAAGTTTATCAGGGAAAAGCCCATAGATGCATAATTACAGATTTGAACCCACGAACAAACTATAGAATAAGAGTCTGTCCAACAATAGCTCAGGCTGATAATCCAAAGGAAGTTCAAGAGATTGGAGAGTGGTCGGAAGTACTTTAAGTTTAAACTTTAGACAATCAAAAGATTAACACTTCTACTTTAAATGATGAAAGTGTATAGAAACTCAATCAATGCTCACAAGATACACGAGATCTTTAGAGTATGGAAATGGATAATTCATTTATAAGTCAATATTCAGTGACAAACTTGCATTAGCATACAAATCGATAGTCAAATTAACTAAGTGGCAATGATTTTTTTATCTTTAACAAGCCAACATACACTCATAGAGAAGAAGAATGGACTTTTGGAAAACATTTCTTCTAAGTAGATTCAGCCATCTAAGAAAATCTAATAAGCCAAACTGATTATAACTTTACTTGCTTCTTAACTGTAGGTTTGATATGCACTGTAGCAACAAAAAACTCATCTCAATCAAAGTCTTAAGATAAAACTCCAATGAAAGTTCCTTCTAATTAACATAAAAAGAAAAATGAACCAGTAAAGAAGGAAGAAATTGAGCAAGTAATAGTTGGTTGCAAAGTTGGAATTAAAGATTAAGCTTAGGTTTAAGTGTATGTTAATTTAAAGAAGCATTTACTTCTTTTAATTGCAAACGGCAAAATACATGAAAAATTTTACTTTAATAGTTAAATTTATCCTTATGGATGTTTAGAAAAGGCTAGTTTGTAAATAAGTATCATTTAATAAACAATAATAAAAATCTTATTATTTTTAAATATAAATATGTGAATCATAATCATGAGGTCGCAATGAAAATCTATTCTGAGGGTCTGTATATTCTCTCTAAAATTTGTTTCCAAATGTCGATATGAGTGAAATTTAATTGTAATTAAGGTATATTAAGCGTGTACAAGTTTGATTTGATAAATTATTATTTTAAATTAAAAATATGTTGACTTAGAACTCAAAACCCATTTTTTTATATCAGAATGTCTTGACTATTTAACTATTTATTATAATTTAAATATCAACTTATTCGAAAAGCTTTAACATCTTCAAATGGAACGCTTAATTCCGGCTCAATTATCAGAACCTAGTAAGGAAAGCACATGTTTTTAATACTTCTCCAGCAAGGGCCCAAAGAATGACTGCCTAAAACTATGCGACCTCAGCCGTAATGTACACATAGTCTTATGCGAGTATCTATCTTTCTTCTAAATTGTGATGCTAACAGCGTCAAACAAAAGGGTCAAAACGAAGCATGATAATTTCTTGGAGCCCTCTCATGAGGTTTCCTATTTCAAAAGGCGGGCAATAATAAACTTTTAGAGCTTCTTCTTTGAGCAATTCCCTTGTACTGAAGTTTTCTTTGAGAGAATGAGTTCTATATCTAGTTGCTCAACTGTGGCTTCATCCTCCACTTCCAGCTTCCTCCCACTTACTAAGCAATCATCCTTATGTATACAGAGCACCATAACTTTACCCATTTTTTCAAAGCAGCTATCTTCCTGCAATCTATTTGAACTGGCTATGGAAGCTGAATTTAATAGAGAATGCAGAAAATAGCTATTAGAAAAAAATGATGAAAATAAAACATCAAACTACATCGACGAAACTTATAGAAAATGGCGTGATCTCTATTTAGAAGTGCTTAAAAATAAATAGAAGTTTGTTGATTAATCTAAAAATGAATTTTATTCTGCTTTCGTTTAAGAACCAGAAGAGTATGCTAGAGAAATATTCTTAGATCCTTCTTTATGTGAAAATCCAACGTTTGCTTTTGCCTTAATTAACTATACTTAATCAAAAGATCTGCATTCTATGAATCTTTCATTACTTATAGAGAAACTTTTACTCAAAAAGGATTCTTTTATAGGACAGAAAAGATTCTAGTACAAGGCTTTCATAATTGCTTCACAAAACATTGAATTGATTATACTAAGTAAGTTCTGTGGGAAGTTAATCAGGACATGTAACTAAGGTATCAAGAAAGTGAAGCGTTTAGAACTCTTATTGCTTCTCTAGTTAATGGGAATAAACAATAAATTTTATCTTCTTAGTATGAATACGGTTTTTCTCATTCTACAACAATTATCAAGATTTTTTTCAATTAGTGAATTGTAGAAATAAATTATTCTTTATATTAATTTTAACATACATATAAATAAAATAAAGTAACTAAGTAAATGGTACAATAATAATCATTAATTCCAAGGATATATTGCGAAAAATAGAAATAAAATAAAATTTCTTTACTATCTCTTCATTAATGTAATTATAATGTTTGATAACTTATTTTGATGATTATATGATAAATAAAATTAAGTTTATTAAATTAAAGATTGAGTAAATATGAATTGAATTGATTTTTAAAAAAATGAGAGGTAATATCTAGAAGTTTCTGATCTATTTTTAAATCTGGTGTGAATCCTGAATTATTCAAAAATTATATAGTTAAGCGAATTCATATATATCAAATTTAATAACTATGAGTTGATCATCAGAAATAATTTATAATAACTTATTTTTACAATTATAATAGTTGCAGCCAGACACACTTTTGGAGCAGCTGCTTTAACATATAGTGTTTTAAGTTTCATTGAGATGTTAAAATTATGATAGCTTTAAAGCTAGATTATATGTTGATTTAAGTTTTTTATCTTCGATAGTCATTGTTTAAAACAGTGTCTCTCGAGGATTTTTTAATTTTTTAAAGCATAAATAAGTCATTGTTAAAAATAATCATATATTTACTTATCTAATAAAATTATTTTTTTTCTTAAATAACTTAATTACATCCTTAAGGATATAGTCATAAATCTGTTAAAATTTTTAGGGTGCCTTATTAGGATTCCTTAATTTAACTTAGTGGTAAAAAATGATATTTTAACTTAAGATAGAAAAATGTTCTTATTCTATTAGGAATTATCTTATTTCCTTTTAGATATCGAGAAATTTAGATAGATAGATAGATAGATAATCGCTAAAGGCAAGTGAAATTAAAAATCTAGAAATCAAAAATTCTAGACTTAATATATAATCTATTTATTACTATTACTACTACTAAATATAAAATACCTTAAATTAGTTAGTTAGGTATAAACATTAGGTTTCTCAAAGATCTTTGCTGGTGCACTGAAGACTGCCAGTTCGGTCCCTGCCTGCAACTAGGGTGTTCTCCAGGGCGGCACATCCCGCGCCTCCAATGTGATCGGTAGTCTGATTTTTTATTTTATTTGTTGTTGTTGTCCTTGTCGTATGTTTTCCAGATGTCGTCGATGCACTTTTCAATGATGGAGTTTTGAGTAGTTTTCTTGAATTCGTAGGCATCGAGATCCTTGGAGTTGTCGTCATCAGCAATCCACCTAGTAGTTATAGAACTAGGCCCTTCGGCGGCAGCTTCTATTTTTGCAGCAATAGTAGTACTGGCTTGTTCCTGGGGGCCACTTCCCTCGCCCTCAACTACATCAGCTTTCTTTTTTTGTTTTTGGTCCAGCTTCCCTCTTTAGTAGTAATAGTAATAAATAGATTGATATCGAGAAATTTATTTGAAAATATTAAAAAATATTGACAAAAATGTTGATAAAAATGTTTAAATTTTGAATCCTCGAGAGACACTGTTTTAAAAGATGACTCTCGAAGATCATAATAATATGAAGTTTAGATTTAATATTTAAAACTTAAATATTTTTTTAATTAATTTTAATTATTAAAAAAATGGAGATTTTTAGATAAAAACCTCCTTATGTCTCCTTTAGCATCAATCAATTCTTTAATCAGATGCAACTATTGTAAATGTTATCAAAATAAGGTAATTATAAATTAAATTATTGAAAGGCATTCTTAAAATTTAGTAAAGATTAATAAAAACAATCAGGATATAAATGTGGAAAACATAAACACTAAAAGTGGGGCAAAAGTAAAAAAAAAATTGCTACTTTTGCCCCACATTTTTGACACCACAATATTTAAACATGATTTTAATAATTTATTGTAGTTAATATTATTCTTTTGTTAGTTATGATGATATTTGAATATTTATTTCTACAATTTACTAACTGAAAAAAATCATGATAAATGAAAAATGTAACAAGTTAACTAAGATCATCATCCGCCTAATTTCCTCAAAATTCCAGCTAAAATGAGGACTATTGCTGTAACAAGTCTCGCTCAGAAGTGCTCAATAATCTTATGCCTGATCGTAATTTTTTGCCTTGAGTATCTAACAATTTTTAGCTCTAGATATGATAGATATTGACGACAGTGATGAACTGGAACTTGCTTTGGCGTTCTTATAAAATCTGTAGATGACAAATTCTTGAGAGAAAGCAAAGCAGTCTAGTATTTCGCCTTTTGAGTGTTGCCTCAGTACCCATAAAGTTCCCTAAACTCCTATAATAGAGCTTATATTGCAATATTTCGTCATATGCCCTAAGGTAAGTAATAAACCCTCTCTGTGATTAATTTACGTATTTTACCTATATCGTCTAATAAATTCTTAAGAACTTTTCATTTTAGGTAATTATAATTGCTTTGTAATGCTCATAACTAGCAACTTAATTTTATTCTTTAACAAATAAATATGCCTCCTCCTTAAAAGTAGAATTTCTACATTTATCTTGAGGACTATATTTATAAGCTCAAATCTTTTATGCTTACTTTTCATGAATCCCAATTTGCTTTTATTCTAAATTCTTTAAAGAATTATGAAAAATTTCCGATTTTATACTTTTAGTATTTGATTGTCAAAGAGAAGAACTTAAGATTCTTACTGAAAAAGTTTCACACAACTTTGTAATTTAAGATTCATACAGTGAAACGCTCATTAAGTAAAAAATCGTGTTCTTAAAGAGAATTGAATAAGCACCCATATTACTGTTATTTTATACTGTTGGAATTAATGGACTCAATTATCAATTAATTTTAAAGGGTTTTTATGAATTAAGTTAGAAAAACATTTTTAAACATTATCTGGATGAATGAAACTTACAGAAAATAAAGAGAAAATTTACTCTACGTGATAAAAAAGGAAATCACACCTATTCACTAAATTGACAGAATTGATGAACTCATTGAGAAAAAGAAACGCTTCGCAAAATTATCAACTTGATTCATTAAATGGAGTTCAATTTTGAAAATGAAAGCCCCTTTTTAAAAGCAACTAAATCTCCGAAGTCTTCAAAAGGTATTATTTGTCATTTTAATTTCTTTTAGCTATAAATTTGAATTATGTTTGTAATTTGTTAACAATTATAAATCTGACAATTACGAAATAACTGCTGATAAATACAAAGACTTAGAAGCGCATCTTTGCAAAACAGTAAGGTACATGTTCAAGCATATGCTGAGAAGTTCCCACACAGTAAATTAGTTTGCTTAGCATTTTCACCAGTATGAGAGCTACGAATTCACAAAAATTCATGAGCTCATGTACTTTTATATTGCTACCAAGAAGCATTACCTCTCAATCGCATTTCGCAAGGAATTCTAAACAAGACTAGAGAATAATAAATTTCAAAAATCATTTCAATATTCAGGAAATTCAAGCCCGCTCGTTTCAAAATAGAATGCTTTCCTTGACCTCAACTTGAATTAAATTATACCCTGTGAACTAATTAACTCTTTTTAACTATTTAAGATAGAATCCTTAAATATGTTCATAACTGAATAATCTATGTTTATTAACACCCTTTAGCCTTACTATTTACTATAATACTATATTATTGTTTCAAAGCTAACTCGCTAACTCTTTCTTCCACTAATTTATTAGAAATCTAATGAAGGAAATAAAATTTAAGGAGTTCATGGAATGCGATTAATTCATGCAATAATTGTTTGTTCTCTTCCATATTGATCAGCATTCTAAGAATTAATTTACTCATGATCTGAATCAATAAATAGTTCAATATCACTAAGAGTTAGACAACCTCAGGAGACAGTTTCCACATCTATACGGGGAAGAGCTTTACAATTAGGAGAAGAAGCAAAGCGAAATGGCGTCTGCAAAACTTGGTTACTCAGTTCTTTTAAAATAATTGCTAGAGTGGTCCATTTACATTAATTGGTAAAATTAACTATTATTGTTTTTAATTTTAAATAGCTTCAGATGAGGATGACGATTTAATTGAGTCAATCATGACACCTGAACTTAATCGGAGCTATTCCTACCAGAAAAGGCAATATCAAAGAGCATTCAGGGGTATTGTTTTAGAAGTATTTCAGCTTACTGAAGAAGGCTTTGACTTCAAAAACAAGATTAAAAAGATGCAACAAGAAGAACATCAGAGGATGGTTGATCAGCTTTAAGCTTAAATTAACAACTTCAATTAAACTATTTAATAAAGGGGAAATTAATAGAATAATATAGCTTAAATGGTAGTTTCTCCAAAATTTTTGAATAAATTACTTATTTCTAGTTAATTCTACCATCCTTTAAAATTGAGTTTAGCAATAATGTCTAAGTGCCCTAAATTTAGCAGTAAAATCTCCATGCAACATAGTCCCAACCTCTCCCTTTAACGCCACAAATTTAACAAGCCTCCTTGTAACCTCTTCCAGATTTGTCCCTTGACGATTTGGATGATAATTTACCTGACCCCTCAAAGTTGATGGCTACTTTTAACACGGAACCCAGACAGCAAAGCCAATCGTTGACAAATGAATTGTCTATAACGATAACATGCTGATAGGGCCAGGAATTGGAGGCATGTAAAACTTAAATTTTGGAAATTTCAACTAGTTTTCTGATGTTCATCATGATTATAACAGTGATTTCGGCATGAATTTCTAATTCAATCTTTTCTTAACATAACAAGTAAAACAGCAAAATAAAAATACACAAGAAATAGCTCGCAAAATTATTTAAATGTCATACTTTTAAATAGATTAATCAACTATAGTCCCTTTATAATTTTAATTAAGGACTAGAAACTTTAATTATGATAAAACTAATTATTTATCAAAGAAATTAAAAGCAAAATTGAAAGTACAAATTCAATGCTGTGATATTAAAAAGTTTGGCTTCTCTTTCCAAATTAAAAACTGAAATATTATCAAAAAAATAACATATGAAGCAGATTTAAAACTATCTTGAGTTAGAAATGTTTTTAAAGGATAATTTTTATAAATGTTAGAAGCCATTAAACTTTACTAATTTCTTATTAATTATAATCAAAAACCCAAACAAACAAAGAATTATATTAAATATTTAAAATTCAATTGTATCAAACAAGTGTTGCTTCGAAGAAAGTTTGATTTGACTTGAATACCATACCATTTTCTATGTCGCAGTCTTCGTTGAGATACAACCATGTCCCATTTGTACTTTCTCTCCCCTCAAACCCGTCTGCTAACATCCATTGTTATCCATCAAAGCGGATAGTTGCTTGAGCCTTTGATAGTAATTTATCTTCGATTCTTATGTCACAGTTCGGGGTCCTACCGATTATAATTTCTTAATGCTCGTTTTAAAAAAAAACTATAAGAGATTATGTTAAAGCAAGATATAATTTACAAAACATCAGGCTAATCAGCTTTAACTACGGAGAAAATTTTCAATCTCAGTTTCATCGATACTTTATTCAATTCACTTAAAAGTTTCGGAATAAATTTGTGATAACTAAATTATTTAATTGACACCAACAATTCCAATAAGATAATCTTGAGACTTGAATAGATTAGCAACAATATATGATTCTCCCATGTGAAGCAAGAAATTGTCCCTCAAAATAATTGGCCTAGTCAATTATACGAATGCTCCATAGCCCACACCCAAATCTTTGATCTTGTATTTCAAATTATCTGGGTCAAAATATATTTAAAATTATCTTCCTCTATGCTTCTCTTTTTCATCCTCATTCTTTGTTGGAATTACAAAATCGTTCACTACTTCTTTCTAAAAGTAAATAATTGAGATTTGAATTGATTAAATTTCAAAATTTTACATCAAAAAAGATACTTTTAGAGTAATTCATTTCTTCTATACTAGTTCCTGTTACTCCCATTTGCTATTGATTGAGGCTTATTACATTATTTCTGTTAGCTGTAGTTTAATTTTATTTTAAAGGTTTTCTGATGGATTTCTTGCAACCAAAGTATGTGTAGCAGTCCAAAGCCTTTCTAAGAGATTTATCTTCTTTTAGCCCTAGTGGATTGAGAAAAATTACCTTGCCTTTCTTTAAGAAAGCAGAACTTAAAACTTAAAAAAGTGATATGAATTTTATGTTTTAAGGATGTTCAAATTTCGAAAATTCATTTCTTACTTTGAGTTCAAGTCTTGGCGCTTTCACCACCAAATCTTTAAGCAATTGCTATCTCTGCTCCTACGACTAAGCTGATTAAATCTCAAGTCTCTTCTCTCAGTTTCCACCATACATACTTGCTCCATGATGATTCAGATTACTCTAAGGATGATTGGTGTGTTGAGTTGACATCTATGTATTCTGTACAAATCCAGAGTTACCCCCTCCACCATTACTATTTTGATTTTTTCCCTTTAAATTTGAATTGCTGTTGTTACTTCCTTGATATATCTGCTATTAATTCTGATCTTTTATTAATTACTACAATTCAGTTTTTGGCATTGGGGATGATGTTCTCTTGACCTCAATGTTCACGTTTTCCACTTCAGTCACACAATTTTTGCAAGATAAGTTGCTATTTGAACACCAAGCTGTATCCTATATTAAAAAAAGAGTGTTACCACACATTATATTATAAAGTTTAAATTTTATTCTTATAGAGCTCTCTTATCCTACCATTACTGTTAATTTATTTACTATATTAATTTATCAAATTATTAAACTTATCTTGCTTTTAATTATTTCATTCCCATCTACAATAAAACATATCCTCTATCTCACTATATTTTCATAAAAAGAGGTAAACTTACTAGCAATTAACAACAACTTTTTGTAGTTGGCGTAACTTGAACAGTAATTCATATTGACTATAAACAGAGGTAGGACTTTAAGCGGCCAAGCATTAGAAAGGTTCCTGATTGAATTCATAAGATCTTACACTACTTCAAGTCTTGACATAAACATTGATGCCTTCTCATTGGCACTTCACAAGAAATTCGATATACGTATAGAGTAGTATTAAAAGAAGGTCCAAGAAAGTGTTTTCACCAAGAATTTCAACTAAACAGTTTTTATTTTAAATAGAATCTAATTATTTGAGTTGAATCGAAATTAATTTTATATTAATGTACAGTTCTTATAATCATTCCTTGCTTCTCACTTTTCCTTGTTTAGGTTAAAGTTAAATCACTATAGAAACGATATATGTTATGAATAAAGATTTATTCAGATAATTTTGAAACATTGATAGTTATTTCAGCAATTAAATAAATGTGAATATATTTAAATTGCCTAATTTAACTGTAATATTATATAATCCTAATCTATATAAATGAAGTCTAATTAAGAAAAGCATATCAACGATGTATAATTCAAATTATTTCTGTCTATATTCAATCTTTAAGTCACTTATATAGTCTAAGAGGGGAAAAAGATTAGATTATCATTAAGAATTATTAGCTGTGGGAGGGCACTCATAACTTTTTCTTTGAGGGAAGATTATGGCGGGGCCGAAAGTTAGAAATTTGATATTGTCATGTACATTCATTAATATACCCAACATTTTAAATTTTGCCTTCACTCAAATAGTAAGTAATTTTCCAATTTTTCAATGATTATGTAATAGGGATATGCAGAAGGAGACTCTGATCCAGTGTTAATTATAATAGGAGTGCTATTATGGTTTTTCACTAACTTTTTTCTGTTTAAAACAGCCTTGTCAGACCCTGGGTTTATACCTCGCCAGCCAGAAGACAAGTTTATTCAACTTAACAAGAGCGAATTTAAAAATTACTTAATCAAAAATGGTCAGCAAAGCCTCTAAAATTCCTTTGTGCGACTAAAATTTTGCAAAACGTGCAATATTTATAGACCTCCTAGGACTGTACACTGCTCTATTTGCGATAGCTGTGTTTAAATCATGGATCATCATTGCCTCTGGGTGAGTGACTGCATCGGCAAAAGAAACTACCGAAGATTCTTTATTTTCGCTAATTTCCTCTGGGCAAACTGTTTATTCGTACTGATTACTTCAGCTACTGATATTCAAAGGAGAGTAAACTCTTTTTAAACTAATGAGGGACTCGAGTCGAGTGATGCTATTTAAGAGGCATTTAAGAGCCATCCACTGTCGCTACCAATTATAATATTTTGCTTTTTAGCTTTAGTTTGATTATCAGTCTTCTTATTTTATCACTAAAAAATCACATTTGATTAAATAACAACACATGAGGAACTTAAAGGTGTGTCTAGTGGGTATTTTTATCATCCATTCAATGCTTACTCGTTTGTTAAGAATTTCAAGAATATAATTGTCAGTATTAAAATATCAAAAATTGCATTATTCTAGCCTACTCAAGAAGCTTAGAACAAAATTAATGATCAATTCGATTAAGGAGGTTTGGAAACTTATATTATTTTTATTTAATAATACGAATAAATCTGGTCTTGATAAAAACACCATTATTTCACAATCAGAGGACCTGAATTTGATTTCATAAAGCAAACTTAATGCTAATACTAACTATGCTATTAAATATCGTTAAGATCCAGTTAGGAGCTTGAAAGATTGAAATTACTTTATATATAGAATTTTTAACCATCCTATAAATTTAATTTGAAGATCCTGACGATGACTTTGACAAATTAGAATCCCTACTAGAAGAAGATGACTTAAACAGGAAAGATGGAAAAATGAATTACGATTAAGATGGTCTTAAGAAATCTAAAAAGAGATTAGCCAAGACTAAAGGTCTATCTCTAGATATGCTTGAGTCCCGAAGAAACTCGAATGGAGCCATCGAGACACAAATGTCACCTTCAATTAATATGGGTGGAACATTCAGGGAAAGCATAGTGACTCAATAGATGGAGATGGAAGATGTAAACTTAGGTAATATTAAAACCAACAGAGAACTCATGCAATCTTAAGAAGCTTACATAGAAATCATTTCATCTAGTTCATCAGGGCACAATCTAAACTTTCAAGTGTAGTTCAATGATCAGCAATAGTCTCCAAGAACTTTCAAAGCACAAAAGAGTCTAATAGAAATATAAATCAATTTTGATTATTGATAAAATAAAAAACAATAAGGAATTTTAAAAATAAATTAATAGGATAACTGCCTTTATATATAATATACTAAATTTAATTAGATTAATGTGAGAAAAATGAAATAAAAAATGACCATTTTTGTAAATTCTATTAGATATATCTCATTTAGTTATTAATTAGTGATTATATATTCTAAATTTATTTAAATTTTTCGAAATCGTTTGTTGTTTAGCGCAGTGTGCCTGTAGATGTCGTATTTATTATATATTATCGGTAATTTTTATTATGATAATTTCCTAAGTATTTTAGGAGAAGATTAGGTAGCGCAATCAGAATACAATAAGTCTAAAAATATATGAGCATTTTAGAAGATAATTAGAGAAATTGTGAAATTAATGTGAAATTAGACTTTTTAATAAGAAAAATGAGAATTTTAGGAACTTACTCAATGTTTATTTTTAAAGAAATGTCTATATATTCAAAGAGATTTTGATCATAGGTAATTTATATTTAATCCATTATAATTTTAATATATGATTTTATAATTGTATTTCGTTAAGTGATGAATTTGAATAATTTATTATTTTCAAAAATTTATGATCGATATTTTAATAATAATAGCTAATAGTAACTGAAATCAGCAGTTTGTTACCAAGAACAAGATGCTGACGATAACCGTTAAGGAGATTTTTAATTTGACAATCCACTTTAATACACATCCTAATGGAGACAATCAGTGTTAAATTAATCTCAAAATCTCTCAAGATACTCTAATTCCAGTAGCAGGAAAGTAGGAAGCTTCATAGAAACTATTATAACATAGCAGTAGTAAGATTCTCTCTATCCTTTCGCTTAAGATCCCAACTATCCTTATGGAGTATAATTCCCTCAAGAAACCAACGATTCTAAGGAATTTGAATTCCTCATTGAAATAGATGAAAATAAAAATGATTTGAGATCATCACTAAGTTCAGTAAGCGCTGTGAAGTTTGATTATGACAAAGAAAATCAATCAGAAAATGTTGTTTCTTTGAGATCCAACAGTAAACCCTCTCAGCCATTCACTGCTGTGAATTAAAATGTGCATAATTTGGAATCTTCTCAGTTAGAGCATCAAAACTACTAGAATTACCCAAATAACTACTATGAAGGGTAGAATCAGGCTTAATTTGCTTAAAATATCTAAATGATGCAGATTAATAACATGAACAAAATAATAACATGAGTCCTGATAACGGGTAGACCGCTCACTACAGAAATCCATTTGAAAGGCCTTCATAAGTTGCACAAGGAAATCAAAGAATAAGTGGGAGCACCCCCTAAAATAATGCACAGTAATAATTCAATGCATTGAGAGATGTATACAAACAATACTTTGAAGATGGAAGCACTCAGCAGCAGTAACAATCAAATAATCAATATCAGAGAGTTAAGAAATAAATATACTGCTGAGATGAAAATAAATATATAATAATTAGTAATTAGTGAATTAAAGCAATTGTTAGTAGCCAAGAAAATCTGATATCATTGATTTTCCTGTTTTTTATTATAATAAAAATTATTGAATAATAATAGTGCAACCCATGTATTCTATTAATTATAATTATTATATTTATTAAATTATTCAAAATATGAAAAAATAAGAACGTAGCGCCACAGAATCTTAGAAAAGTGATTAAGAATTCTAGTTAGATAAGAAGAGAACTTACTCTGAGCATCACGATTCTAATCAGGATGATTCTAATAAATAAGATAGTTAGGGTATATTTTTTAATTATATATTAGGGTTATTGGCAATGATATTACTACCATTACCTTATTACAATGTAAGAACAAAACAAAATATTGTTAAATATTTTGCATTAGGAAAGAAAGTGAAGAAAGCAGATATAGCCACACAAAATAGAAAACGATGAAAAGCACTTTAACATGAGAGACATTAGAAATCAAATAAGTGGAAATTAATAGCAACATCACACAAAAATTTAATGCAGCAGCTGCTCCAGTGAAATCATTCAAGCAATTGAAAGAGCAACAAAAATAAAAATAAGTAGAGGCTAGCTATGATAGGTATGATTCAGTGAGAGTTTAATAAATAATTTTTAGTTTCTTTGGGCAATCTCTGAATGCTGTGCCACAAACTTCAAACACTTTAAAGACCTCATTTTAGTAGAAATTTTCTGCTAAGAATAACTAAAAATAAGCAAAATCTAGTAATGTAGAGG
The DNA here is from genome assembly GCA_000711775.1 of Oxytricha trifallax. Taxonomy (NCBI): domain Eukaryota; phylum Ciliophora; class Spirotrichea; order Sporadotrichida; family Oxytrichidae; genus Oxytricha; species Oxytricha trifallax. The sequence continues at coordinate 80,474 of ARYC01017818.1, forward strand.
ACGAACTAATGGATATCGATTCTGGGCTTAATAACACTTTGTAACAAAGAAACGCTAATATTAAGCCTAAACCTCAAATAAACTTATTAGATTAGCAACTCAATGAAATTGATTAGTCGTTTTTGAGATAGTAAGAACAAAATAGGCATCAAAAGAAAGCTTTAGCAGAGCAAATGAGATACTTGGTAAGATTGTTTATAAGTTAATGTTTTCAATTGGTTATTAATAATTGGGTGTAGAGCTTCTAGGAGCTGCCAGAGGATTGGTCACTGAAGACATCAGTACAAATCAGTTCAATCGTCAAAAATGAGAGTGAAGCTTTAAACATTGACTATGCTAAGATGCGAAAGTATTTGCAGTATTTTGTTTATTCTACTAATCAGAGACATGGAAATTAAGCCATTGATAACATCTTAATATTTAAATTAGGAAAGTATAAAAATTAATTGATTATTGATTTTTAAATTTAAATTAAGTATTATAAGTTTATTTAATATTTCATTGTTCCTTTAGGTATTTGTATATTATTTAGATAACGAACAGCACTAACTTTTATAAAAAATCTTATGGTTGAGATCTCTGAGAGATGTCAACTAGAAATTCTTGTAATCAGTAAATGATGACAATAATTCCAGAGGCACTTAAATGCCATTTTTCTATGTGAAGAACAATAGTTTCATTGCGCTGTTCAAAATTGAAGATAGAAAGCTAATTGCTGTAATTAATCCCTCCATGATTCTTGCTAAGATTATTAAAGATTGTAAGTTGAAAGATTTAAATTGATTTAATGATATTTTAGCCAACGTGACTAAAACAGTTGTAAATATAAGCCATGATGACGATGAAGAAAAAGAGAGACAGTAGTAAAAACTAAAATAGTAATAAGAACAAGAGAATGAATCAGACGATGGACATATTGAAGATCAAGACAGACTGACCTATCTCCTTGATAATAACAATCAAAACGAGCACTTTAATTTAGTGGTGAAAAACCAATCATTGCTTTACTACTTCGACTCTAAAGCTGTGCAATCAATTTACAACATCCTTGGAAATTACATAGGAACTTAAATTGACCAACTTTCTTATGGTGCTAATTCTTTCTCACTTTAAGCTTCAGCCTTCTCTCAAATTATAGCACCCTCAGCTTTTATAAACTGCACCTACAAAGAAGTGCAGTTGTTTTACTCTGGAAATGTAGCTTTCAAAAACAAGCAAGTTAAGTTTTAAATGAAACTATATGGAGTCATTTTTCCACATAAATTGACAAGTTTGTGTTAAGTTCTTAGAAGCGCTTTGAGAAAGAGTTAAGAAAAAGGCACTAATTCGAATAAAACTGCAGATTTGGCTTAAAAAGAATAAGATAATAAGGAAATCGATATCTTAATGCAGACCGATGAGCAAAGTAGACTATTCACCTATAAGAAATGCTTGAAAAATATCAAGCTCAACACTAATGGGCATCCAGTTTTATAGTAAAATTAGTTGTAAGCTAATCAAAGAAGCGATTCAATTGTTGAAGGATTTTAGTAACCTTAGTAAACTGTATAATTTAAAGTCATGCTTATTGACTTAACTTTCAAATGAGAATTAAAGATTTGTTTTTAGTGATATTTTTCTATTCTTATATAAATGAGAATGACTTCAAAATCATTGAAATAATAGAAAGGTACGCTCTAATATTTAATATATGCTCTTTCACTTACATTTTGCTTGATTTTTATACCTTATATAAAATGAGCTACATTAACTATAGAGGATACGGAAACAGGAATGGTGGATACTCTCATAATTGAAAGCTTGGTCTCATTAATTACAATTATTTGAACTACAACAGAGGGAAGTGTTTCAGAAATAGGCAGTTCATGAACTCCTTTGAGAATGAGTTCAACAAAGGATTTAGGTCGAAGTATCAATTTAACAATGCTTTTTCAAAGAAAAGATAAGGCAACCCTGGCTATGATGGGCCAAGACGGCTAAGTGAAAGCTTTAAGAACTGGAATAATGCATTAAGCAAAAATTTCAGGCCTGACTTTAGGATAATTTATAGGAAGATATGCTTCAACACTATATAAGAGACAAACAAGTAGGATTAGATTTTAAGAATGATCATTACGAACAAAGAACATATAAGAAACATACTCAATAAACTTGAATATCATTTATTTAGTACTGATAATATAGTAGCAATGGACGTGGAGTATGGTGGTGGTCGGACAGTCCCCAGAATAGCAGTCGTGAACTTTAATGAGGAAGTTTTATATTATTCTGACTTCTGCTTAAGACATGAAGATTGGCTAGAAACAAAAATCGTAGATGAAGATTAGCGAGAGAGAAGACGACAAAAATTTGAAGCGATGAAAGAAAATGGGAATGCTTGATCAGCAAATTATTAAGAACCTAGAAAAAGAAAATCACTAGGAATTGATGGCATATATGAGCGTGATGAGGAGTTCGACGATGATGAAGCTCAGAAGAATCAAAAAGGAAAAGAATCAAATGAAGTCTAAAAATAAGTAGTACCATATCTTAATACATAAGAGAATGATGATGAACAAGAATAAGAATATGAGGAAGATGATTTGTAAAACTTAGATGTAGATTCTGAAGAGGAAGAGTAAATCCAAAGAGAGCTCATGTGATAGCAGGAAACTTTGACGAAGATGAAGAAATGAATGAAGACGATAATGCAGATAATTAAGAAGAAAGCCAAACTCAACAAACTATGCCTTAACAAGTAGACATAAAAAAGAGTGAAGAAGATCAACCTTCTCAAACTTCCACAACGCCATAAGAGAGTCCTTAAAAAATTGGTAAACTCAAAAATAATCAACAAGAAACTTCTCAATTTTAACAAGAAAGCTACTAGTTTAATCCTAAAAATGCCTAGAAAAAGAAGAGGAAATCAAGACTTGAAGGAGTTATTTAAGAAAGTGAAACATAAAGATGAGTACTGGTTTGAAAGAGAGCGTAATCCACAGTATAAGAAACTCTAGCCAGTGAACTATAACATGAACGAGGATAATATCAACGGAGTCTTTGAACTCAAGCTAGAAGACATGCAAAGCAACTGCAGTGACAATGAAAAGAATAACAATGAAAAACTCGCTAATCAAAACATAGAAGAGCAACAAGATTCTTAAGATCGATTGACAAGTGATAAAGAGCAAATGAACGAGCAAAATTAAAAAGAGTGCTTTTAGCCCAAGGTTATAAGATATTCAGCAGGAACAGTTGCAGAGGAAGAATGGATTGTTGATCATACAGACATAAAAAGAAAACCCTTCAAGGTAATGCATAGAGAACTTAAAGAGCTGTTAAAGGGGGAAATATTCGTTATGCATAATTTAAACAAAGACTTTTCTTATTTAAGACTTACAAGACACGATTTATGATTTATAATAGAAAATTAATTAATTTAATCAAAAACTTAATATATTAAAAGGTATTCTAACTAATCAGACACAGGTGGACCATCAGCACTCACATAAAATGTAAGTTTCTAAAAAGATATATTAAAAATTCTTTTTTAGCGGTTCTGCCTAGTAGGACCTGGGGTGTCAGCAGACTGAAGCTTCGCAAGGCTACACTTGGAGGGGACAGGGGAGTGACTAGGATGAGGATGAAGATGAAGATGACGAGGAAGAAGAAGAAGAAACTGCTTTTAATCATGTTTCCATTTTTGATAAGTTTAATAAGTATTAGTATTTAGTTTGATATATTAATTATAAATTTAAAGTTTTCTTATTATAAATTATGATTGCTTGAGAACTGTCGATACTTCCCTCCTCAAAATGTTTTAAAGGAAAAATTTACAGCGAAAACTTAGGGATTTATTGCTAAAATACCTAGATGAAAAGATCTAAAAAACGATAAATCATAGTCCAGTTAGTTTATAACATTTGTTACTAAAACTTATAGATTAAGGATGCCAGAGCTTGTATGAGACTGTACAAAGTTATTACAAGAGAGTTAAAGATTTATCCAGTAAAAATCATTTACAACCCACTTTATGGAAGTAAGGAAGCCAGATATAAAGTCAGATATTATTAAGGTTTTATTGCCATATCTGATCCATCTGATATTAAAAACTCTGATAAAATTACAGGATAATTTACTGACTGCTTTAAATTAGTCAATGAAATTTAAGGAGAGTTAGGGATTAGATTTTAATAATATTTCTTCCTTTAGTCCAATCGAATCTTAATATGTTGCTTTGGCTTATAATTGGGCAGTGAATGAAGCTGACGAAAGAGAAATTTTGAGAGTTACAGTAGTAAATAAAAAAGGTTAATTACTTTTTGATTCAGTAGTTCAGCCTTCTAAAATCATAAAGTACGCTCCCCTTTTCAATATGTACCTCTATGATCCTTCATTTGACATTCCACTAAAATATCTAGCAGAAATGTTAAATATATAGTTCTCGATAAAAAGTAGTAATAGGGTATTAACTGAATAAACTCTTCTCTTATTTAAATCTATCATGTGTTTACACTGTAAGAGACAGAATAGTGAATGATTCTAGGGGCATCAATAGCACATATAATCTGGCAAATACTTTTTTCGATATAAACTTTGACAAGTTTTTCAGATCAAAAAAATTACCTTAGCCAGGCTATTCTTAGTACTCTACAAAAGCTTTCAATCTGAAATTGATGACTATTATTTAAAATATTCTATTGTAGAAGACTTAAATGAATTCTTTTAACATGATGAAATGGAATAAGATATGCAATAAAACATGCTAGATATTCCTTGTATTCCGATGCCAATATTTAATGAACCAGTTTCTATGTCGATTTATACTTAGTGATTTAATTAATTAATTTCTTAAGCTTACTTACCCTTAAAATTTTTAATTTTGTAATAAATTATATTTCAAATTTTTTATTATACTCTGCAAATTTTGCTTCTAATTTTTTGATTTCATCATGCTACCAAGTGTTTCCATCATCGTCGATGCTTGGCTTTGAGAATTTTACTGTCTTCTTTAATTTCAATGCTGAAAGTTATTTTTGCATGTGATTTTAATTTTCCTTGAGAGCATTATCATCTGATTGGGAGTGATCAACGTTTTCTTGTTGAGCAGCAGATGTTATGTTATACTTCTTTATAATTCCTGAACCAGGCAGTGGCACTATACAGAATGTTTATAATAAAGACTGTAGTTACTTACACTTGTTTTAAATAAAGAACTACTCAGCAATATTTCTATCCAGTTCTTTGATGGGATCATCAACCAAAATTTCCAGTTTCTTTAATCTCATAGTCAGCTCATACTTGAATCTAACTTAAGACGATATTGGGTTACCATCGATTGATGACTCCTGCAAGTTCTGTAAACTCTAGAGTGCATCTAGAGCCTTTTTATCGTTAAAAATCTCGTTATTCAAGAGTCCCAAAACTTGTAACTTAGAAAGAGATTTTATAGGGTCGATAACCAGGATGTGATTTCTGTTAAGCCATAATTTCTAGAGTAACACTAAATCTTCCAAGGGTCTAAACAAAAATTAAAAAGGTAACTTCTATCTTACTAGATTTCTGAGATTTAATTGAAACTCAAATTAAGCTCAACAAGAGTTGATATTTAGCAGATACCATATATACCCTTGATCAAGTTGTGAGTTGCATAAATGGCCTCGTAATTTACAAGATCTTCTAATTTAAAACCATTCTGTTTGTTGTCGTCAAATATCTTAATGTTCTTTTCTCTTACAATCACCTTTAAATTAAGTTGAATTAATTTCATTATATAACTGCTTATATTAAGCTCGTCACATTAGGAAGCATCGAGAGCATAGCTTTGGTGACTCTGACTCCGCTCTCAGTATTTTTAGGTTTCTTGCGATTATTAAATTCACCTATATCTTCTTCAATCTTTCGCTCTATAGCTTCTAAAGTCATTATCTTTTTCTTGATTATCTATTCGTCTTTCTTAGTCATAGTAGCTGCAGTTTGAGGGCGTATTTAGAAATTTTAGTTGTTCCCACCCATCATTTCTTTCAAAATATTGGCTTATTATATAGAGACTTGAGGGTTTTATCTGCCATGTGAAGTTATTAGTCGAGGTGCAGCCTGGAAAAACCAAATTTAGTCTGATTTGTTTTATCTTCTTAAAATATTTTCTATGGTTAACCTTGCAGTTCTTTTCTTTGGATAGGTGTAGCGACATTCATATTAATCTAATCTCTGGTTAACTATTGAGGCTTCTTTGGGGATATTATTGGAGCATGCCTACGCTCAATATGCTATTTAAGTATGTCTGCATTCACAAATTTCCTCCCGCATGCTCCGCAGGGACAGCCGTATTACTCATCATCTTTCGTTGAAGAAAAGTTACCTTTATACTGCCTGCGCTGACTACTCATAGCAGTTGATGTATAAATCTATTAAGAATCCTCATCATTACTCTCCTCCCAATCTTCCTAAATGTCTACATCTTCATCCTCTGGATCTGTGTATTTATTGTCGTTTTCATCAACACTGTTATTATCTCCACTACTAGATTAATCTAGAATTTCAAGCTTCTTATTATTGATTGCTGACTCCATTTTAATAAGTTATAATTTATTGCGATTATGTTAATGTTCATATTTCAAATTTAAATTTATCATATAATTCTCACTAATTGAGGATTCATGGAATTAATAATTATTAAATTAAATTTTATTCAATAATTTTGTGCAGAGTAAATTGAAACTACAACAGAGACATTTCGATCATGCATACAAGGAATACGAAAGACTCAGGATGGAACTCAAGAATATGTACATTTTGGAGGAAGAAAATAAAGATCTTAAATTAATTATTGCAAATAAAATTAAGTATTTTTGAATAGAGGATATTTAACTTTAGTTAAGAATCTCAGAGAAGAGCTTGACCAACTAAAATCGTTAACCTATGAGGAAAAAGTGAGGTAATTAGTAGATGAAAACTACAATTTGAAGAAGAGAAACGGCATGCTCCTCATCCAAGTGTCTGAAATAGAATCTAAAACTAATGATCTCTCTAGGTATCACTATTGTTTTTACAAAACAATTTCCATTTAAACTAAGAGTTTGTGATATTTTGTTCTTATAATAGGATGATCTACTGGACTAGCAGAAGAATATGAGAAACAATATGAATATGGCCAGACCATCAACGAGTGCAGGGGCTTTCATGAGAAAAAAAGATGACATGATGATGGTTAATGAAGATTTCATGGAGCTACAAGAATCAGCTCAGGATGACTTCGACAAGGAACTCAATGATTTGATTATGAAGAACCAGAAAAGACTGGCTGAGCTGCAAAGCGAAGTAAAGTAAGACTGCTTATAATTTCTTTTTATGAAATTTCCTAAAGATTTTATTACAATAGAGAAGTCAATAAGATCGTGGGTGAGCCAGTATTCTATGTCAGAAAATAAAGTCAGTCAGAACAGTCAAAGCTGAAAGTAAAGGGCTCAATATCAAGCCATAGTAGAGTTCACACAGAGTCAAAGCACTTGGGGCAGACTTCATAGATGAAAACGATGAAAATTATTGAAAGATATTACAAAGATTGAATATCATTTAAATACTTTAAGAGATTTCCTGAACTAGTGCATTAACTGATTATTCTTAATAGTAATAGTTCACATAAGCATTATATTGTTAAATTAATTAAATAATAGTACAAGCTTTATATAATACTAGACCTGTTTTAAAGCTCAAGATCCTTACTCTCTGAATTTAAATTAAAAAGATTGTTTGTTTAAAGTTTTTGAAAAAAATATTTTTGCTGAGTCTTAAACACACTTAGACTGTGTTAAAATAATCCGATAAGAGGCATAACTATAAAAATTATGTAAACTATTTGTAAAAATAATTCAGCAAGGTTGCCTAGCTTAGCTTACATTCAAATCCAATAAAAATTGAAACCAATTTTATATTTTGTGATTGAAAATCGAAAGACTGTAGGAATATTTATTGTTTGATGAAAATTTTCATTCATGACCTATATCTGTCATAGAAAGATGGTAGAGTTTATAAGGGTGAAAATAATAATTTCAACTTAGTTTATATATTAATCAGAAATTGCTATCAAAGTTCTAAAGTAGAATGCATTACATTTTGGAGATTCCTATCTAAACTAAATAATTAAGACTTTCCAATACGGATAACAAATTCAATCAAATGTGTCTGATATTATATCTGGAACGCTTCTACTTTTAGTTTTAGCGTACTCTGTGACTCAATATTAAGCATTATCAGCACTGATCGATAAATAGTTAAGATATTCTGATTTAGCCTTTATTATTAATTTAAGTTTTTATACCTATATAATTAAGTTTCGTAATGACACAATACCAAGAGGAACAAGTTCCTTAATTTTTACATAAAAACCTTGAAATAACAAGTGATAGGCAAAGAAGCTCTCAGGGAACTGTATTTTATTTCAAGTTCAATCAGCCAGATCCCACTAGTGATATTGAGAAGTCTATCGAATGCATTCTAAAAATTGTAAGTTTAAGAGAATCAGATGTCTCTAAAATATTTTATTCGATGCGAAGCAATGAGCACCTTCTATTCACTAGATTTATTTGATTAATGAAGTTGGATCAAGTTAGTTAGCAAAAAGTAATATTTATATTTTTATTCGATTTCCTTTTCTTATCACAGCGTTCTTATAAAGATTTTAAGTAAAATCAGATTAGGTTTCGAGGTTTAAAGTGACCCAACATTAAATGAGAAAAGTTGGAAAATAATTCAAATATAGTATCTATAAAATGAACAAGAGACATATGATAAGGAAGAGAGAATTCTCAGGAAACTTTAAAAAAGACAGTACCCAGTTAAGAACCTAAAATAGCATACTAATTTCAACTTTAGGATTTCCAAAAATCATATCTTCGATCAAAGGGGTGAATTAATCAGAAATTATTTTAGAGATTAGTCGACACAAATCCATTTATTATAATGTAATATACAAAAATGTATTTGAAATTTTTCTTTTTCCCAAAATCTAATCAATACGTCATTATGCACTTGGACCAAATCTAAGACTCCTACAGGAAGCCTCGTCTAAAAAGCATTTTTCAAAAGCCACCACATTCAAAACCCTTTCAGTAGTTTGATTGAATTTTTGATTGATAAAAGTAGACTATTGGTGCATACTTTATTAGGGTTTTAATAGGGTTTATGTAGGGGTTTAATGTTTAAATATTAGTATTTTAAGTGAGAATATGCGAGGTTTGGGGTCAGTTTATGACAGTGAGTATATAGATTTATAGTTTAAGCTGCGATATGGATGTGATGAATATAGAGAATAACTCAAGCCTGTTCTGAATTGTACGTCTATAGCAAGGCTACTCCATAAATCTCCAGCAACTGTGAGGTCTCGCTGTCTATTAGCATTGGATTTAAAGAAATAGCATCTTAATTCTAAGCCTAAGAGACCCTTAAAATTTTAGCAGGATCTTATTGACTATCTTATTAATGATAAGACTCTTAAATACTGGGCTCATTTCTCTCTATCCTAGAGGGCTGTGATGTTTCATCGCCAATTTCCTGAGCTTCACATATCTGCTTAATCGATAGCTAACATATATAAAAAGAATGGAATACCTTACAAGACAGTCATTCGCATTAAGAGAGTGATTGACTTTAATGTTCCATTATATAAGAATAATTTAAATTATATATTCGATTAAATGCAGAGGTCTTAAGAGCATAATATAAAGTTCATACACGCTGATGAGGTAGTATTCACATTCAATACCTTTATATCAAGGTCTTGGTATAAGTATAGTAATATAGAAGTTTATGATTAAAAGGTTAAGGTGTAAACTCATGCTATTCTTGGTGGAATAAGTGAAGATAGTGGCCCGAGACTTATGTTATTCACCCTCGTTCTATAAAGACAGAATAATATATTAAGTTCTTCCAATAACTGAGAGATAAGTACGCGACTAAGAGATTATTCTATTCGTTGATAACTTGTCAGTTCATAAAACTAAAGACTCAAGGAAGGAATATGAAAGGTTAAACATAAATCCTGTATTTAATGTTCCTTACAGCCCTTAGTTCAATGGAATTGAATTATATTGGGGGTTATTGAATGGTCATTATAAGAAATTGCAGACTACCATCTGATGCATGATCTGAAGATAGATACAGTCGATTTTATTAAGAGTGCTGCTAAGAGAGTCAGCGATTAGAAAGCTAAAGTATGCGCAAGGGAAGGGCGATTTTGTGTATATAAATAAGTTTTAGATTTAAGCGAATGAATAAGTTCACATATTAAATTTTCCCGTAAAGGGGTTTGGCTTCTCTTTCTTTTCTTCGTCTTAAGGCTTGCTTGGGCCCATGTTTCTTCTCTTAGTGCCAGCTCCTGCATCTATTTTCTTCTCTTCTGGCTTTTATAAATCTTTGAAGAGCCTCTTACTCAATTCATGTTTTAATTGAGACTTTCTCTCTCTCTGTTTAATTTGCCGCGCTCTTTCATCAAGTATATAGCAGTACCAGGTTTTTCTATAAAGTTAGAAGACTAAGCTTACTTGAGATGAAAGGATGCTTTTGAAATTCCTACAGCCAGGTATCATTTATTTTAATACCTTGCTTCTCTTTTTCTTCAGGAGAGATGCTGTTGCGTTTCTTGTGAGCTTCTTAAATAACTTCATTTAAGTACTCAGGTTTCAGAGTTGCAAGAACACCAAAGAAGAAGTTTCTCTCTGGCAACTTATTTGAGAGCTATAGCTTTGATGGAAGGTAGATAGCTACTTCTGGATCACTCATAGCATCATCATAAAGGTTTGTCACTGATATTTCAGGGTAGTAAGGTATCTCTATCATCCTAATTTCATTAGACTTAAAAGCTTTTTTCTCTTCACTCAGTAATGCTTTTAAGAATGAGATTTTAGTTCCCTCACTAAGTCGACAAGAACAATCCAACTATAATGGATTTATTAATCTTACTTAAGCACTTACCTTGCTATATCAAATATCTATAAAGGCCTCTTTACTTCGAAATTTTCCTATTAAATCTTGAGATTAAATTATCTTCATTGCATCATTCATAGACTCCATCTTGCTTCCTCTTTCTAGAAATGTAAAAGAAATTTAAAATTATGGATATCCATTCTGAACTTACTAAAATTTTACTCCTAAATAGGGAGATCCACTTGGAGGTCAACCTAAAACAGATAAATAGATAAAGATGGAGGAACTTTCTTCAAGTTTCAAAGTTTGACTTCCATTTTTATCAAATTTTCTCCATTAATTGCTCCTAATAATAATTAATTTAATTAGGTGGTGCTCCTAATTTATTTAAAACTTAATTAGGAGGTTAAATTATAGTTCAAAACCGTATTAGGTGGTACATTAAAAAAATTAAATTTTAAAACTTCCTCTCCTAAATTTACGAGAACAGATTTAGGAGCACCACCTAACTTCACAAAACACATTAAGGTGTATTTTAATGTATAAAATGGATGAAATAATATATAAATTATCTCAAAATTTTAGAAATATAAAACTAATGTCTCTCTCTCTCTGTTCCTATTAAACCTCTCTAAATCTTTGGGAATATGCACTTACTTGTGTATAAAGGTAGATTTTAAACAGCTTATATAATTACTAAAAGTATTTATAAAATGAGCGGCAACTTACTAAGAAAAGTGGCATTGCTAGGTATTAGCCTGCAAAAACTTTCTTTCATGAATTAAAAGAAAATTGAGACTTGCGATGCATATACCTAGTACGAACCTGAAATTCTCTAACCTTAGGTCTCAGACTTTGAATAACAATTCAGTTGTTAAATAGAAATGCATAGCTAAGAAATTAAATGCGAAGTTCCAATAAAAAAAGTTAAAGAGGAGGAAGAGAAAAAAGAAATTAAAGCATTACATTTATGTGAAGAGTGTGAGAAGAACTTCACTTATAAATCTGCACTTAAACTTCATATCTTAGAGTAGCATTCTAACAAGCCTAAGTTCTATCTTAAGCATGATAAGATAGATGGAAAATATTTTTGCCCTTATTGCAATAAGCAATATAATCATTCAAGAGATTTAAAAGTTCACCTTTAAAACCATCATGGCAAGAAGTTTGAAGTCATAGATCCTGAGACTGGTGAGGTCTTACTTCAAAAAAAAAGCCAAGAGACCCTTTAGAATTAGCTAAAATTTGTATAATTTGAAAGAATGATTAATTTTTAGATCAACAACTTAAAGAATATACGATGACAGATTCCCTTCTTTACTAGAGTCATCTTTTATCAGTACATCAAGATTTGGACATTTTTCTGTAGGCGCTCTCTCCGATCAGTTGCTTTAAATCTTCAAGACTCTCAATGACATCGTGGTCTTTTTGGGCGTCATTTACCGCTTCTATAAGCATCTTGCTGAATCGCTTTTTGTAAATCAAAGCTACAAGTTATTCTAACTTGTCAAATCTCTCGATTGATATTTTCTTCATCTTGAGTAGTATCTGGTGCTTGGGTAAGTTAGATACTGGAAAAAATTTTGACTGCAATGCACCCATGCTTCTTGAGCTCCTGCCTCTCTTTTACAAATATTAACTCTCGGATGTGATCTCACAAGCTATAAGCACTGAAGCATCAGTTCTAAATCTGGTATTGTAGCCAAAACTCTCGTCCTGAGTTAGTATCAACACCCCATTTTGCCATGATTCAATTTCTTCTAAAGTGTCTTGAGAGATACCTGTTTTTACTCTTAATTTACAAATTTATTCTATCTTGTTTTTCACATTGGCTTTCTCACAATCATCACAAAAGATGATGAAAGGGACAGCCTGACCGCATTCTTTGATTTCGCTCTCAATTTTCGATAGCCTTTCTTCAGCACTTGAGCAGACGATTACATCACCACCTTAATCCTATCTCAGCTCATGCAATTATTCATACTCGCTTTTGAATCTTAAAATTTTTGGTCTGATGCATACTTGGGCAAGCACTCTTTAGATCCCCTAATCGCAGGTGGCACTGAACATGTAGGACCTAGTCAGCCCTATATCCCAGATCCCTTGCAACTTTCCATCGTGACAGTAGAATGGATTCTTCCATGTTATTTGATCGAATTCATCGATTATTAAAAT